>UFQX01000145.1:0-149905 GCA_900497675.1 Arapaima gigas
GGAACCATCCTCACTTTATAGCATTTTTCCCACAGTTGCCTAAGACTTTTGCACAGTACTGTATGTCACATAACTCAATTGCACTGTACGTGGCAGGTTTACTGTCACACTGTTGCATGTGAAGAGGAATATGGAAACATTTCAGGTGCAGAAGGGTGGAGCTCTGCAGTAGCTGGATGCTTGTAGCCCCATGCTAACTCCTCGGCCTCCTGCCACTCTGTCCCTGCTGACTGCCGATACCTGTCCATACACAGCAGGTCTGTAGATGTTACCCCGTAAGTGTGACATTACATATGAAATGGCTGTGAGTCACTGAACTATTTTATAGGTATAGAATTTCTGGCAAAAGTATTTTGGCGCTTGACAAAAACACACATTTTACTGGATAACAGAATGTTACTTTAATATTCATTTCCATGAAACCACCCCCAGATGGGACTCCAGTCCATTGCAGGGCGGCTCTTTATAGGGACAATTTGGCAGCACTTACATCATCAAGTGTTTTTTTGGTAAGTCTCATAACAGCTTGGTGCAGTTTTCACCAATTCTTGTCTGCAAATCTGTTCAAGGCCTCTCAGGTTGTGTGAAGATCACTTGTGGAGCAGTTTTCCAGTCAGGCCACAGATTCATACTTTGGTTAAGATGAGGACTTTGACTGACTCATTTTAGGTTATGAACATTCCTCTGAAGCCACCCCAGAGTAGCTCTGGCCTTGTGGTTGAGATCACTGTCCTGCAAAAATCAAGCAAACCATTCAGTGCTGGGGACCTGTGACATGAGATAAGAACTAAAGCCTCTTCTATGAACCGACACCTTCCGCTTAAGGCCATCTGTGTAAAGTTCACAATCTCCCTCTTTGGTGTGTAATTTCAATTTGTTTCAAAGCCATCTTTTTCTGAAAAAATAAATACCAAACGCTTTCCAAAGCTAAAGGAAAGATTTGCAGTTTGAAAGTGTGTAAGCCAGGGAGAAACTACATTTAATTCATAGTAACCAGTAGAACTTACTGACTTTAGCAGAATAAAGTGAGAAACAAAGGATGGTGGCTTCTTCCTGAAGACACAGTAGCCGGACTTTCACAAGGTGGCAGCATGGAACTGTGCGTCTGGAATTATTTGCTGTAACGTGGTAAGAAAATGAGATTAAGTCAGTGAAGTGTGGCTGTCAGATCCTCGCTTTTGTGCCGCGCCCCATCACTATGCAAAGCAGAACAGAACCTTTCACCTCTGCTGCCATTTTGTCCAGAAAAAAATGCAACAGAGGAATAAACGATCGCTAGTAATGGATTTCAAGCAAAATCCATTTCATAGGTAAAGATAGGACCACTTCCTACCCAGCACCTTCCATCATGCTTCAGGTTTGTTTATGATGCTGCTCCTCAGCATACAGCTGATTGTCATTCCTCTGAGGCCAGATAAACTAGTGGGCAGCTCCAGTCCTCAATCCACAGTCTCGTATCTGTGTTGTGTGTGTTGCTGTGTTGGATGTGCAGGTTGCTTTGGAGGTCCCCCACAGTGGTGGAACAAGTCGTGCTGCCCTGAAAGGGGGTGGGGGGTGGGGTGGTAGCACCTCCATCTCCCAAGATATTCCAACGACCAACACTTTTGTCCTGCTTCTGCAGCCCATCACGCTGCTAGTCTTACATAAATAATGCATCTTTAGATAAAATAAGATACAAAACCTTTTTCCAAGTATGTCTGCATGGGTGAAGTATCTGACGTGCTAGATGGATGTTCATTCGAACACATTGAATATACAGAACAGCAGTACAGTGAAGTTTAAAGAAAATGGACAATATTATTCACACAGTACGTTTATTACTATGTGTATGACCATCAAAGTGGGAATAGTGGGATTAAACTGGTGTAGCTGCTCATATCACCGAGTGTGAAGTGGGCCCACCAATTACAAACTTAACTGGTTTTGTTAACTAAAAAGTTCATTACTGGACCATGAGCAGGTGGACCAGTAGCTCACCATCACCTCCTGTAAAGAGAATCATCAGTGTCTTAAGAACCACAGTAAACACTGATGCCTCTGTCCACACAGTGAGGTGTCTTCACTGAACCCTCTCTGGACGCCTGCTTGACCCTTTTACCTCTTTCCTGGGGAAGATGTGTTTATTGCTCAGCAGTTCAGGACAGATGTTTAGAAACCTGTATTGCACAACTGCAACAGGTATAAATGATTAATATGATGGACAGATGGTTTATTTAACTGTATTATTGGTGTTGGAAAGGCATTCAGAGGGAGATGCTGTGGAGAAGAGAAGGCCGAGCGCAGCCCTCTGAGTCACCCCTCTCCACATGACCCCCGCTGTGCTCCAATGCGCCGACACACACACACACACACGTACGCATGAGCTCGAGTACCCGACACGCGCATTTGGACTGAGCGAGGCGGCTTAGGCTCTCGGTGGCGCTGTGGGGCTCCCGCGGGTGCCTGCGCTCACACAAACACTCGAGCGGCGTCCGCATGGCCCACTTGTGTCCCACCTCACACACCGAAGAAGATCTGGAAACACTGTGTCATTCAGAGCTCTTCCTCTCGCTTGCTCTCACTCTCTCTCTCTTGCTCTCACTCTCTCTCTCTCTCACCATTGCTGAGACTCGCAATAATTATTTGTACAATATTTTTCTCAGTTCACACGTGCGCGCACACACACTAGAGGCAGCCTCACATGCGCACGGCCGTGTGGCGGCAACTCTCTGTGCTCCCACGCCGAGTGCCACTGTGAGACGCGGCGCGACCGATGGTGCCCGGACACTGAACTGTGTCGCTGGACGGACGCTGGGGAGCCTCTGCCACGTTTGCGGCTCGTTTTGCGCAACTCTAGCAGTTGCCATGGGACCCCTGGGAGGCAGGGTCTACAATGGCAGCTTCCCCTGGGGAGCTCCGCAGGGCATGTGGGCCTTGGGGGGCAGCAGGGTGTGGCTCCTGGCAGCCGTGCTGGTCGTCATTGTGCTGGTGACGGCGTGCGGCAACGCTTTGCTCATCGGCTTGGTGCTGGCCCACCGCGCGCTGCGCTGCACCTCCAACTGCTTCCTCGTCTCACTCTTCCTGTCTGACCTGATGGTGGCGCTGGTGGTCATGCCGCCGGCTGCGCTCAACGCGCTCTGTGGCGTCTGGGTTCTCTGGCCCCGCTTTTGCCCAGTCTGGCTGTGCTTCGACGTCATGTGCTGCAGCGCCTCCATCCTCAACCTGTGCCTCATCAGCCTGGACCGCTACCTGCTCATCATCTCGCCGCTGCGCTACAAGCAGCGTATGACACTGCCGCGTGCCCTGCTGCTGGTGGGAGGGGCCTGGGGCCTGGCTGCACTCACCTCCTTCCTGCCTATCGAGATGGGCTGGCACAGCCTGGGCCACGGGCACGACGCTTCTCGCCTCAACGGCAGCCTCCCCGATCCGGGCTCCTCCCCTCACCTGGGCTCCGCCCCCTCGCAGTGCCGCCTTCGCGTCAGCCTGCCCTTTGCCTTGGTGGCTTCGTGCCTCACCTTCTTCTTGCCCTCCACAGCCATCTGCTTCACCTACTGCCGCATCCTGCTGGCAGCCCGGCGCCAGGCCCGTCAGGTGGCTGCGCTCACGCACCCCCACCACCTGCAGGTGTCGCCAGGGGAGTTGTCACGGCCGCCCTCCCCCGGAAACGCCCACACCGAGGGGGATTACTGCAGCCAGCAGGATGCGCTGGCCCCACGCTTGCCACAGGTGAGACGGGCCCGCGGCGTGTCAACGGGTGCTGCTGTCGTGCAACTGACGGCTTGATAATTAGAAGAAATTATGCGTAAAATGTGTATTGTTTGTAGATTTGCATGAATTGTGTGTAGATTTGCATGAATTGTGTAAATGTTAAATCGCAGCACAGCTGCCAGTTTGCTGAGCCGCAGAATTTCTCGGTAAATGGCAGCAGTTTAAAAATGATGCAGTTTTAATTACAACGTTTTAACCAGGCAGTCGATTTGACATTTGTGTGGGTTTTATCACCGGGGCATTTCGAGGACAAAAGCGTGAGCTCACAAATCGCTCTCAGCTGAAGCGAAGCAGCGACCGACCGAAGAGCACACAGCGAGCCCACCTGACTGTGAAGAACCTGTCAACATATAGTTACATATAGGAACAAACCAACCTGAATTTCCACCATCCTCTGCTTTCATAATGCGGACAAAGACCACTTATTCACATTTACGTTCAGTTATGTTTTATTCATGTCTGATGATTCGCACGCTGCACTGCGAGGTGAGCAGTAGCATTTGCACAGTCAGGTCATTTTTTCCCGTTATAGATAGGGAGAGATTGAGAATAACTGACTAAGTCAGTAAGTAGAAGGTGGCACATGTTGCATCTCCACCTTACATGCAGTCAACACACACACACCATGATCTGTAGCCAGACTGGTTCCTTCTCTGTCAGAGGAGAACAAGGATGGGACAGATAAGGTTTATTTGGTTTTCCTCCTTCCTCCTTCATGCAGGACCCACACCCCCACGAGAGATCTTGGCCTTTATCTGTTCTGCACAGAGCACTGAGCTACGACACATGGTGCCGCGGCCGCACACCCACCACACAGAGGCGCTGTCCATGTTCAGCGTGTTCACACCTCACAGACGCGCCGAGTCCCCTGCTGTGCTGCGCCATTTGGACACATCTCTGTTTGCAGTCGTTCTTTCTGAATTCCCTACAACACAGACAAGGCAAAATGCCGGTACTTTCACTCCTAAATTAAATTAGTTTAACGTTTTTGTCCTCTACTAGTGCGTGGAGGCTGCACTAAAGGGATAAATAAAAAGGGACTAAAACCTTCTTGAAAGAAAAGGAAAGTTACAAAAGCTGAACATGTAGTCGACTGAGGCAATAAAAGCCATTTTTAAAGGACTGTCTTAATGCATGGCCCCCAGCGCAGCATGTCCTTGGCTCTGCTGCTTTCCTCTGGTGTCGAGGGCCTCTTGTGTCGCTGTGCCGCCGTCCTTCAGACATAAAGCGAGAGGCACAGAAGGGAGGCGAACGCTGAGAGCAGGACACGCTTGCATAAAGAAGGCAGTACACACTGGAAAAGCGTCTTGGAGAAGGCAGGGTGGAGGGTTGGAGAGCCGCCACGTGGGGGATGGGAAGTGGATGGCCAAGACAAGGCCTTGTGGTGTGAATGGATGCCTGGCTTCACTCTGCTCTCTCTGCCTCCTGGTCACCTGGCACCCCCCACCTCCGCCAGTCCTCTGTGAGCCAGGAGCGAAGGATGGCCCACCGCCAGGGCCGCAGAGCACTGAAGGCCAGCCTCACCCTGGGGGTTCTGCTGGGCCTCTTCTTCAGTACCTGGCTGCCCTTCTTCATTACCAACATGGCGCAGGTGTGTCTGTCTGTCCTTGAACACGGTTGCAGGTTCCCGCATGCTGCTGGCTCCTTCTGCCTCCTGCTACAAAAACAAAAATACGATTAATTAAAATGTAATTGTGTTTCACTGTAATTGAGTGAATATTAATGAGTCTTTGCACCTGCGGGGAGTCAGGAAGGTGCTCAGACCCAAACACAACAGGACAGAGCTGCATGAGTCAAAATGTGTCGAGTGCCCCCCCCGTTGGGTGTCGTCAGGGGACAGCCCGCTTTGTGCCCACATCAGTGACTGGAGTGGCCCCCCGAGATCAAAGCTGTCCCTCCGACACAGTAATTACACCTCCTCTCACCAAGTCATTGTAATTTGGCGCTCCATCTGCGTCCCTCCCCTCTCTCACAGGCCCCCTGCACAGCCGGGGGGGGGTGTCACACTGCTGTCCTTCGCTGCTGTGCCGTGAGTGACACTTCATGCAGCCTCACGGAGGTCCGATTCCTTTCCTCACTCTCCTCTGGTCCTGCCTTGTCCTCCCTGGCATCCCTCTGCCTCCATCTCTAACAGGGCCTTGTTTGTCGCCCCTCAGGCTGTGTGCGAGTGTGTGCCCCCTGCCATCTTTGATGCCCTCACGTGGTTGGGCTACTGCAACAGCACCATGAACCCCATCATCTACCCACTGTTCATGCGGGACTTTAAGCGCGCGCTGGCTCGCCTGCTGCCCTGCTGCACATCCCGCTCACCGCGCCGCCTGTCCCCGCCTCTTTCCTTGTCCCTGCGCAACTCCGGCGAACCCCGGTTACCCACGGAGCCCCCGTCCCTGAGTTCGGACCCCCCGCAGCTGCCGGTGACAGCCACGGACGCCGTCAACCTGGTGGACGTCGAGAATGCCGGGAACCAGCTGCCTCTGCTGCTGCCCAATCAGGTGGACTCCCTTGACTGAGGGAGAGCAGCACTAGCTGGGGACCCAAACGGAACCTGGCCTTGGCAAGTGTGCGCGTGTGTGTGTGTGTGTGCGCGCGCACAGACACGTGTGCGAACGGGAACATGCATGTGTTTGTGCCTCACGCCAAATCTGGCTGGGGGAAAAGCAGAGACAAAACCAGCGATAAGTGGACAGGTGGGCGGAGGGACTGGGAAACACTGTCCCCAATTTTCTTGCCGCCTTCCATTCTAGGACAGCCAGCAAGGGGGCGGTGGTGAGAGAACAAAGATGGCGCCTCAGACAGCAGGACAGCCAAACAGTGACAGCATGAATCATGCTGGTTTCTGGATCAGACGACAGGAAATTAAATATTCAACGGTGAAAATTTCAAAATTGACCCATATGTGAAATAAACAGATGATTCTCGGCCCTGGAGCACCAGCATCTGTCCAATTCTTATTAAACACATTCAAGCACATCATCTCCTTTGTTCTTTTCTTTATCGGTCCATATTAACATTTTTACTACAGCGCCACAGTTAAAGGAGATAAATGACTGAGGAATTCGAATGATTTAGATCCAGGGAAGGTTGCATACTGAGGATTCTGTGAATCTGCATGATGTTGTCGCTCGAGTCCTTGACAGTCAGGGGAAGCTGATGGCTCAGTGCGCAGTCCATCTTTTGTGTACACGGTGTTGTTGCTGCCTCCTGCTGCTGTACACAGGAATTGCATGTGGAGAACTGCTCTTCAGCTAGTAGGTAGTCACTGTGTCCAAACTCCAGCTCCCAGTCCCACTGAGCCCCTCTGAGTTACAGTCTGCACTCCCTACTCCTTGTTCTCCAGAAGTTTCTAGTTCTCCAGGATCGCTCCTGTAGACAGGTTTTTCTTCAAGGCTTAGCCCAACTGTCCAGTTGGGTGTCCCTGTGTAGCAGTGTCCACATCATCCAAAGGATCCAACAGGTCAGAAATGTCAGGGATGTCCCAGCCATCCACATGTGGCCCACATTCTTCACCTTCAGGATCCTCCTCTCTGACTTTCTTTCCATCCTTCTCAGGGCAAGCAAATCTACTGCTATCCAAGGAATAATCAGCCCTCTGTTCTTCAGACAAGAGCCCCTGTTCCTCTTCTGTACCTGCAAACTCCACACCATTTTTACTAAGACCTCTGTCCTCTTGGTCCAGTTCGCTCAGGTCCATGCTGTTCTGTGCAGTGATTTGTAGGCCAGTCCTGACTCCAGCTCCCTCTCGAGTTGGCACTCCTACTGCCACGAGGATCGTCTCCATCTGACGCATGTAGTCCAGGTGTCCTTTTACCTGAAAAGATGGAAATAAACTGTTACAGCCCACCATTCCTCATATAAAGAGGTTCGTCTATTCACCATATTAGATCTTCACCACATTTTTAAACATTTTAACACTGCTTTTACTCTCCTCATACCAGTACAGGCCGCTGTGTATAATACGTACAAAAGTCTCCCTTTTAAATGTTTGATTTTAGCGACAAAAAGATGTAGACATTTATTGAAGCATAATGTACAAAACTATGATTTATGATGAAATAGTGAAGAGCTCTTGAGTCTAGATTTGGATTGGAACTCTGCTGGAATGTGGAAAACAGGTCTGGAAACAGTCATTTATTAAAACTGTTCTAATGGTCTTTCATTTATTATTATTATTATTATTATTATTATTGCTGTTGTAATAATAATAGCAGCTATTATTATACCAACAATGTCCAATGACTGTGCTCACTTCAGCAGTTCCACAGCTGTTTTCCTTATTTTTTCAGCATCACTTAAAATTTCTTCCACCATATTTATTGTGCATGTTTTCATCAACATGTCTGAAAGGTTTTTTGATGGCGTGGTTGCGGTTTTGTGGACGGTGGTAACAGAAGGACTGTGTGCAGCAATAACATTTGCAGTGTTGCTTGCAGGGTATTTGTCCCCTAAGGTGCCTGAGCCACGTTTCTAAGCACTGCTCAGCATCGGCCACCACGTAGGGGCTACAGCCTGAGAACATAGCAAACAAGTCAGCTTAGCACTGATATCATCCGGCACAATGAAGCAAACCTGTTCGGAACTGAATTGTCTTTATGATCAACTTGATGCTTTTATGCAAATGAGACTTGTACAGGCTATTTGTTTGCTGTCGGTCATTAACAGCAGGCTGCCTATCGCACTGGTACCGTTTGGTGGTAGATGAGCTTCGTCAACGTACACAGTTACGTCCGGGCAGCTACAGCGGGATTCTCTAAAGCAGATAAAGCAGATCACCCTAACAAAGCAGTGCATTACACTCTGCTGAGACACTCGGCGGCTGTCAAGTGGAGAACAGCCCCGCTGTCAGCCAAGCGGTTTCCACCATCGACATAAAGCACAGGCAGAAGGGCAGGGTAGGAGGACCGTCCTACACTGTGTTGTCTAATAATAAAAATGTCATTTTTCTAATTGTCTGAGCTCATGTTTGAGGCTGGTGGGTGATTCAACACACAGCGACACTTGGCAGGCGTGTGTCATCTGGGTTCCGGACGTACTACTCACCACCGATGACAGGTCCACATTAATCATGCGACTGTCGTTCAGGCTCACTGGGTGGAGTCCTGCCACAGACAGCTGGGCTGATGAACCGCGGTACAGGAAGCCAAGGAGCCAGTCCCCCCTGAAAAACACAAATGGTACAGCTGAGCTTTGCAACGCACTGCAGCAGATGCCTACCTCTCACCCCCTGTGCTCTTCCGCACCTGCAGTATCCGTTGACCATCCGTCCGGCAACCACCTGCGACAGCTTTTCCCACTGCTTGGCTGAGCCGTCCACTGGAGCCCCCAGCAGGACAATGTCCTCCACTAACCCTTCGGAGCCTGATGGAAGACCACACACAAAATGTTTGTCCTGGAGAGGCGGCGCTATGACAGCACACCGCATGCTGCTTCTTTCACAGGGAAGAGAAAGAAAGAAGCTGGAAAGTTGACACACACACCATTACCAGCACAAAAGAAGCCCTAAATCCTGCATCTTAATTGTCTAGACCAGACAAAGTGCCTTCAGAAAGTATCCCCCCCACTGTGATGCACTGAAACTGATAGTCTCCCTTTAATAACAAATTCGACACATTTATTAATCAAAAAACATTTTTATTCCTTAAGAAACATTTGTTTATCAAAAATGAAACATTTGTCATTTGCAAACGTATTCACCCCCCCTCCCCCCATTCTAGGTCAATACTTTGTTCATAAACCTTCAGCAGCAACTAGAGTCATGACTCTTCTTAGGTATGTTTGTATAATTGCAACATTTAGATTTTAACATCTTTCCTCACTGTTCAATGCAACCTTGCTCCAACTCTGCCATCACAGCTTCATCTCAAAACAACTTCATCTCAAAGTTCCACAGACAGTGCTTTGGTTTCATGACCACAGGACTGATCTGGTCATCTGTTTCAGCTGTGAGACCTCAGTGAAACACACGGGCGGACTGGAAATAAACACCTTGCAAGGTATCTCAAGATAATTGAATACTTTTAATTTATATTGTTAGTACTGCATATACTTAAGTGATTTTCACACTTAATATAATTCTGAAGACATCTAAATACTTCAGCTCCTTTTAATAGAGAACAGAGAAATATTATATAGGAGTGGGGAAAAATCCAGTTTAAATATGCTTTTATTTGACTGTGCAACACAGCAGAAAGAGAGAATATGGAGGCTGAGAAGCACCATGTGAAAATTAAACAGCAATTCTTTAATCATTAAAACAAACAATGCAACTAAACAACTATAACAATGCAGAAAATATTCAGTGTACTGATAAACAGACTATAAATCTATGTATAATAGAGACTTTTAATTTACTTAGAAATCTTTCTATATCTTCAAACCCATGTATAAATAAAGTTTTAATTTATCTTAAACTTTGCATCAAAATGTATGTATTTAGACATGGATTTATACTCTGTTCTTATTTTTATGAAAACAGCCCATTTGTCTCAATTTGTTTTCACATTTTCTGTCCTCAGTAAGAACAAACCAGTGAGGCACAAACACATTCTGCAGGCACTGTAAACCAAACTGATATACCAAATGTCACAGTTTATCCTCACATGAATAGGCAGAAGTCTGGTGCTGCGACTGACCCACACATCAGTACCAGATAAAATGAAAGTAGCAACTACAGAGCTTTGTGTGTGTGTGTGTGTGTGTGTGTGTGTGTGTGTGTGTTCCCCTACCCTTCTCTTTGGCCAGCTCCTGCAGACAGAAGTATATCACTCTGGCTCCGAGGCTGAAGCCAATCAGGCTGACAGGACGTCTCCCCTACAGAAACATGAGGAACATGAGGACAAAGTAGAAACAAAGCCTCTCGTCACCACAAATCCACTCTCACAGAGACTCACCTGCTGCCTGCTCATGAGCACTTGGGCCAGGTGTTTGCCCACCTCAGCCGAGCGGCTCAGACACACCCCCCAGGGGTTGTCGATCACGCTGGCCACCGCCAGTAGGGAGGCTGGCCATGCGAGTGCTGTTACTATACCTGTCGATCACAAAGCACAGAGAAAGCCTCATCAACCTCTCATGGACAACAACATATCACAATAACACCTAAAATACAGCTCTGGTCAACATTATTGATACTCTTGCAATTTAGATATAACATTTATGGTATCTCCTGAAAAAGTGGCCAGTGGTCTATATATGCTTTTTTGATACCGAGCAGCACAGGATAAAACAATAGCAATTTAAAAAAAAGACGTGTGGAAATAGTGTAAAAACTTCTTAAAACTTGAAATGACACAACTTTTGACCCCTTTTCCACAACTCAGATCTGATTATAAGAACTATATTCTCATTGCAGTAAAATAAGATTCACCTGCAATAAATGACCAGAAGTCACATGACACGAATTAACCAGTGATGAACGGTTTTAATGTTCAAAAATGGACACTTTCATTCCCTATTGCTCTTTCATATTGGTGGTGAGAGTGATGTCTGAGACCATCAGAAATACTTGTCACCAAACATAAAAATTCAAAATGGTACAAGGTAATCTCCAGAGACCTTGGCATCCCTGTTTCCACAGTTTACAATTTTAAGAAGTTTGCTGGTCAAGGAGCTGTCAAGAACCTCCCAGGGTGCTGTGCAAAGAGGACAACTGATCAAGGAAGTCTTTGAAGGTTGGTGTGAGCCAAAAAACACCACATAAAACATCCAAAGAGCTCAAAGCTGACCTGGAATGACCTGGGGTGAAGGTTTCAAACTATAGGACACATCACATACTAAACTGAGAAGGGCTTTATGAGGAAGGCAAGGGAATGAACACAGTTGAATGAAGTTAAAGGCTCCAAACAAACTGCAATTGAAGAACGGCAGAAACTACCAGTAGAAAGGCATAAGAAGCTTATACGTTTGAGGGCATCATTTTTGCCAATAGTTGTGGAACCAAGTGTTAAGAAAGGTGCCTTTAATACTGTCCAGTTCAGTTTTTCTTTTTGTTCTGTGAAAATGCTATGTAAGTTTAAGAGACATATTTTTTGTTGAATAACATTGAACATCTTATTAAAATATTCTGATGATAGTTTTTAAATTTACAAAGATATTGTATATGATACACCTAGAAGGAAAGGGTCCCAATAACACTGACCAAACCTGTACAAGACAGTGAGTGGGTAGTACAGTTTGTTCAGAGGGTCTGCCTTGTACTCCAAAGACTCAGGTTGAAATCCCACTTATTATAGTAGCACCCTTGATCAAAGTATTTACCCCAAAATGATACTGTAAAAATGACCCCTCTGTATAAAAGGGTATATCACTGTAAAGTCCCTCTGGAAAAAAAGCTGTAGATAAATGAAAGTATATGTAAAACATCTATGGTGCAAACATGTACCCTGAAACTGGCCAACTTTGCTGCATCTTTCTGGGAAAACTGAAAATATCCATCCTTTTTCATTAACCTCTTCATCTCAGTCAGGGTCTTGGTGGTCCAAAGCCTGTCCCAGAATCATAGGGTGCTGGGTTGTGAAACTACACCTTGGATGGGATGCAAGTCCATTCCAGGGCATGCGTGCGCACACACACACACACACACACCATAAACCATTTATTGTGACCAATCAATCTGAAACACATCTTTGAACTGTGAGGAGAAACACCACACAGACCCAGGGAGAACATGCAAACCCAGACCGATGTGGATGTGAACACACACCCAAACCACTGAGGCATTGACGTTAAATACAGCATAAAAACTCCATTGTAGTCCCCATGAACACTTACTAACCTAGTAGGCATGACTGTCTATTTTTGAAACAGGGAAAATTATAAAAATGATCTCAAGTGAAACCACCAAAGGCTATTTTGAGGGCTTTTAAAACATGCCATTTCCAATTACACTACTAAAAACTGCACAGTGGCACAGAGGAAGATATTCAGATATAACCAGTGGAGTGTGACAACTGCCCCTGTTAAAACACACCCCACGTGGCTGATCCTGTGACACTTCTTATCCACCGCTTATTGGCAAGGAATGGATGAGGGATCACTATTAGCTCAAGGTCCTGCACTGTCACATGCAAACAGCCAAAATGGAGGACAGATAAATAAACCTCTCGGGTTTCTAAAATGCACAGATGTAATTACCCTTCCACTGAAATATTATTTCCAAGCAGAGTTCTGTAAATGCGGTTTCTGTGGTGATTTGCTCCTCGTACAGAGCTGCTCTTTAACTCCAGTAGCTGAAGAAATAAAATAAAATAAAATAAACTCACATTCTCTGCTGCGCTGGTGATGCACAGTGAGAAAATCTCACTTATGATACATGCATACATAATGAAGACAAATTTAGACAAAAATAATGAGCTCATCTGTGCTGCTGCTGCTCCGCTGATTCAAGCTAACATGGCAGTGATTTACAAACAGCCAGTTCCACTTCTCACTTCCCATTTTCTATGATCCTTTATCATTCGTTCCCTCATGGTGGCCTTTCTCCGGACCCCAGCTACTCACAGTGTGTGAGGTGTGACAGCATGAACATGGCCCACCAGTCAACCTGCAGTTACTTCAATGTCCTGCTTCTTCTTCATGTGGCCTTTACATTGTTTTATCCATCTCATGTACTTTTCGTATGTCGTGTATTTTATTAAGGAACCATAATGCGTACAACATAAAACCAGGCATGGAGAGGCTGCAGTTTTTAAGTGCACATCATGGAAACATAAGAAAATGACCAAGACTGTGGAAAGAAAAAATATATTTCCTCCAAAGCAACTTAAAATGTTAAGTTTCTTTCACTGATAATTTTTATTGTATCAGTTGAGGGTAAGAGCATCAAGAGAACTAGAGCAGCAAGTGGGATTCAGACTTGGGTTCTCTGGGTGGAAGGTGCCACCCACATTTTAGGATGGTGTTACACTTAATACATCATAACAAGGTCAGAATAAACAAGAATTTTAAAAAGTACAAAAGAATTTACAGAAAAATGGTAACTTGGCCACCCACCTACTGTACTTCCACTCGACAGCAAGGTTAGCAGTGAAACACCTCCCTACCTGACAGCACCGTGTACTTGAGGGCCTCCTGTGCCATCATGCTGACCAGGCCGTCCAGCAGGGAGTCCAGAGCAGACCCCAAGTCTCGCAGGAACCTAGACTCCCACACAAGGCAATACTGCTCCCCATAGGGGGCAAGGCTGCTCCAGGGGGCCTGGAATGAACCTGTGGAGGGCAGGGTGGGTCACTGGGCCACATTCAGCAGTTTATTGGGCCTCTATGCAGGACAAACCAAGAAGAGCAGATAAATGCAAATCTGTGTACCATTAGCAGTGAGACAGCAGGTTAAAGTAAATGACCTGTTGTCATGGTGACCCACCTCCGGCCTGCCGCTCCTCCCTTGTCTCTCCAATAATCACAACTTTAAATATATACTGTATAATAATGACCTGCTGCTATTTAAACAGGGTAGTTAAGCACAAGCTGCTAACATGAGGAACAGGACAGGTCCCTGAAGTGGATTCTGTTTAATGCCACTCGCTGTACATTCGGCTTCACTGGTTCTCACCTGTAACCACCTGTGTGTGTCTGTGTGTGGCGTGTGTGAGGCGCGTTTGCTCACTGTATTTGCCACTGCCCAGCCAGCCCGTGACAGCCACTGTGACGTGCAGGTGTCTCCCGGAGCTCAGCGGCAGGAACTCAAATTGCTCGATGGCCCCCACTCGCTTCTTCATCTTGTAGCCTGAGGGGCAGCCAATCATCACACACTTCCAAACCCACACCAATAGACGCAGCTCCACGTCAGCCCTGCTGCACGCGACAGCACTGGCTCACTGACCTGCCAGGCCGGCCCCTGCGGCTCCGAACAGCGAGGTCATGACGGCGATGCCTGCTGCTGATCCCAGTGCAGCTGCTCCGCCCGCCCCCAGCACCGCCCCAGCACCCGCAGCAACTAGAGGGGCTGCTAGGCCACCGGTCAGACCTGAAGGTGGAGAGCCCGTGGGAACAAAAGCCCAGATAAGAGACTGAGTCGATATTCAGCATGCAGTACTGTGAAAAATGTCCACTTAAATGTAACCTCAGATTAAGGGCTGCAGAGTGAACTGGCAGGACAGTTTATCACTAGCTTGAGCACAATGCTGGGAAAAGGTTTTTGCTCCTGTCCAGTTCTCACTATTTCCACAGCTTCTTCCACATTACATTTCATCAGATATTCTTCCAAGTTCTAGTAGAGAATATATATCTGGAGGCTTGCGGAGAAAAAGTGACACAAGTATTGTATTCAGGTTGTATTCCTTAGTGTGGAAGGTTCTGAAATGTGTTGGAGTGAAAAATAAGATGAATTAATTTAAATTATCATAATTAATGGTGTAAATAGTCAGATGTTTCAGTGTAATCAGGTCTGATGTGGGCCAAATGTGAACAATATCACTTTCAGCTACCTTAAGCCCTTACAGCAAAAGTCAAGGTAGGTAGAAAACCACATCATGACCAGCTCAGCAGAAATATCTGAAGTTCTCCAGAGAAAAGTTGCTGAAGTCTATCAGTTTGACCATTTGCAAGACTGTGAATGTTAAAGTCCAATCTGAGCCATACTCATCAGATGGAGAAAATTTGGAACGGATGGAAATCCACCAAGAAGTGGTGCTAGAATTTCTATGGTGTGCAACAATGGGATACAAGGTAGACCTGCAGTTCATCTGCAGTTCATCAAAAACACTGTGTCTCTCAAAATGTCTGAAAAAATATTCTGTGGACTGATGAATCAATAGTATGATGCGGACCCCGTTAAGCAAAACTAAAAATGGGGTTTCAGAGTAAAAATCCTCCTACCAAGAGTCAAGTTATTGTGATGTTCAGGGGATGTCTTTCCATCACTGACATAGCCATGAATTCCTCTTTGTATCAGAAAATTCTAAAAGAAAATCAGGTCATTGAATTTGAGCTCAAGTACAGCTGGATAATGGAACAAGACCATTAACTTGGACACATAAGCAAGTAAGCATTAGAATAGCTGGAAAAAACTAATTATTGTCAAAGTCTGACCTGAATTCAAATAAGATAATGCAGCAAGACCTGAAAAGAGCTGTTTATTCTCAAAAACCTGCAAATGTAGCTGAGCTAAAGCAGCACTACACAGATCAATTGGCCAAAGCCCCTCCACAGCAACAGGGACGATTACTTTTTCTTACCCATGATGCACATTTCATGATCTTCCACATCAAGGAAATGACATAAAATCAATACTGGCATCACATTCTCTGTCTCGGATTCCATTCCATTTACTGCTAGAACTGAAAAAAACCTTTACATCAAATTTAATGGCAGTTCAAATACTGAAAATTGAAGAGGTGCCAAGTAGTTCTCCACACACAGGTGCTATGAAGGTATTATGTAAACAAAGACCCGTACAGTGACGCAGAAAGGATACTCAGCATGTTAAAAAACTCTTTGCAACAATTGGAACAGACCCTTGATGGAACTGGACATGAATAATTAAACACGAACAATTCATTATTCCTCGCAAACACCTTGCATAACTGAGGAAATGGTGGTGGTGCTTCTGTGGGAATCTGTGTGAAAGTCTGCAGCGTTTCTGTGGTGGCATCTGCCTCTTGCTGCCGTATTCATGCAATGTGATGGCATTTCCTCAATAATATACTGTACCTGTATGAGACGTTACTCGGAGCGGCTTAAACGCTACAGACGATTCAACTGCTGTATGTGTAACACAAAATATATTATGGGAAAACTAACACGCCGGGTTCTCATTTTACACGTTTTCAGGTACACATTTTCAAAGATGCAGCTTAACCATTCATTTTGAGTTGCATTTTTCACTTTACTTGCAATAACCTGCTGTTGAATCACCTGTTTTTCCTCATCCAGCCACCAGCCGGCAGCAAACAGAGTGGAGGTGTGAAATCAGAGTCATTCAACTCACTTGTACAGTTTTTACAGCCTGTGTCTGGTGCTCCTCAGTGGCAGAGATCAGTAACACTGCCCAGATTTATGGGAAGAGCCAGTCATCAACAGGTGTTAAATAAGATGTTTTGCAAAGATAATAAAGTAAACTGAAGATTCCTACAGATGCTGCACAGTATTTATAAAAAATAAAAAGTTAAAATATATACGTATACGTAAGTCCTGACATCCTGTCTCATGGCCCACGTCTTCAGGACAGATTTAGAAATGTAACAACCCCTGGACAGAACCAGGACCAGTGAACAAACAGGCCTGACAGCATTTTAAACTCATAGCTACATCTGAGGCCATTACAGAACCCAGCCAGAGGGACATCTAAACAAAGTTAGTCATGAACAAAATTCCAGTCCCAACTGTGTTTCTAAAGAAGAGTCCAGTGCATTAAAGGTATTGTACTAGTTTTGAACATTACAAGCATTTTTAAATCCATGAGTACTGACCAATCACGGTGCCCCCTCCTACAGTTGCCAGACCAATGAGTAAGTAACGCCGCAGTTTCTTTCCCCGCTCCTTCTTGCGTCGCCGGGACAACTCCTCCCTGACAGCACAAAAGATCGCAGTCAAAATACAAACAGTAAACATTGGGGGTCCTTAAAGAAAGGTGGGTCAGCAGCTTGCCTGTTGTGTCAAGATTCAACACACAGCACGGTCTTATGAAGACACCTACTGGGAATAAAATGCTGATATGAAAACGGAAGAAAGGCAAACACACTTACTGGAATGGGTCGTCCTCATGGAAAGCAAAAGAACACATAGAGAGCAGTCAGGACATTCCGCACATAACTTCATATTACACAACAATACACAGACACACAGTGTGTTCCACTGTGTTTTGTGCCATGAGCCATGTGACCTCCTGGCCATCTGACCCTCACATCATTTCATCCTTCTGATGCTTTTCTTCAGCATGACTTAGTGTTAAGTTACTTATTCTGAGTTACAGTTTATCGAACTGGGCAATTTTTGCTGGAGTAATTTAGGGAAAGGTCCTTGATCAGAGTCTTTAGAGCATGTGGTAGGGTTTGAACCTGGGTCCTCTAGTCCAAGGTGGTAGTTCTCACCACTATGCCACCTGCTGGCCCCCTTAAAAGTCACAATGGTCCTTTTCAGTGGCTGGACTACTTCTTAACATCTCACTCACTCGCTTTCCTCCTCTCCCTCTCCTGGCAGCTGCTCCCCCAGGGTCTCCTCATACTCCTCCAGGTGCTGAGGAGGCACGCGAAGCAGGCAAGCCACGTGTCGCACCAGGAACCGGGCCCTGGCATCATACTGGTCTGCTGGGAACCGGGGAAACATAGAAGGGGAAGCCAAGGGCAGAGAGAGATCAGGACAGGAGTAAAGTGTACAATAGAACAAACAGAGATGCTCTGCTGATCCTCTCTGGTTGCCATAGTGACTTTACAGTGAGTAAACAGACACTCACCGTCTTTGAGAGAGAATAACACCAGGTCCTGCAAAAGGCGCAACCAAGTCAGTGTTGCAAAAATCGTGCAACTAACTTCCAAGTATAAACCCATATGTGGTGATGTAAAGCACATAAAGTACAGAAATGTATGCACCATTGCCATGGTTACAGAGCCTCGGTCACCTGTACGATAGGAGCAGCACTGGGCGTCAGCAGCGGTTCCTCCTGCAGTATGGAGAGGAAGGTGTCACTACCCTCACTCCCCAGGCCATCAAGGAAGGCGCTCATGACAGGAAGGACTGACTCATCGAGCCCAAGCCAGCACACCAGGCCCTGCAAGTGCTTCTCCCGGAAACACCTAGTGAAGCCACACAACCCATGCAACAGTGTTAGCAAAGTCTGTATGAGCGAAATTTTCACTCTTAATTAGCATAGACCTGCCCAAAGCAGCTTTTCTCACCTGTGCTGGGCTCCTTGAAAGAGCTGCCCCAGGGACACCCCGCAGAGAGCAGCGAATGCAAAGCGACCCGGTTCACTGAGCTGCTGGCCAAAGGTAGATCCAGGTGCTGATGAGTCCTCACCATCTGGCGTGGCTCCACCCCCCTCTGCCTCAGAAGAACAACAACAGTCACTGGTTTTCACATCAGAAGGTAACCACAGAGTAAGACACAACCTAGAAGAAAATAAAGGCTTCATGCACTGGGGAGGAGATATAAAATATAGAAATATTAGTTGGGTTTGGTAAGTACTGGCTTTGGTAAGTAGTGGGAAGGTAAGTAGTAACAACCATCAGTATCAACCAAGCACCCACCTTTGGCCAGTAGCTCATATATCACAAGCTGTATTACTCTTAAGGTGGTTACATTTAATACATAAGTGTTAGTGCTGTCAGACAAGTGGACAATACAGCCAGGTGTAGTAAAAATGTATACACTACATCACCAAGTTTTATTACCATCACATCACTAATCTGTGCAGTGCTGTGGGTCATATATAATCCTTCCATCATCATGAACTATTGTATCACAATCAGGGTCTAGAGCCTATCACAGAATCACTGGGCACTATTCTATGAAACTACACTCTAGATGGGACACCAGTGGTCACGCACATACACATTCACACACTGTGGGCAAATAGAGAGACTGTTTTTGAACTGTGGGAAGGAACTGGGGCACCTTGAGAAAGCCCATGTAGACACAGGGAGAGATTAAGCTGGATTCAAACCCATGCAGAACAGAACAGCCGCTGTGAGGCAGCGGTGCTACTTGCTGTACCACCATGCCAAGATGACAGCAGGTCCAGCAACCTTTGGGGTGTTCAATTCTTGACCTGACACCCTGAAGTTACTTCAGAGCTCATGAGAAGCCAACACTGGACATAATCAATGGCCACTGGCCACAATGGAGTTGTTGGACTGAAGGAAGTCCACCAGCATCTGCTTAGTCTTTTCAATGCTGAGCTGCAAGCAGTTCTACTTGCACCACTCTTTCATCAAGCCTCTAGTCTCCGTACTCATCCTCCTGCCTGTCTCTGATACAACCAGCTTCTGGAGGTATCACCGTAGACCCTGACTGACAAAGTGCTGACACACAGTCTGCTGGCTGTAGACCAAGACCTGAGCAGCAGCTGACACACTGCTGGAAACATCTGGAAACTGGCAACAACGACATCTTGACAATTACTTCTACTTCTATTGAACAGTGCTAATTTATTTATTTTTTTATTTTAGTGATGTTTTTGACCTTCTAGTCTAAGGGTAATGCTGATGGTGATGATGATAATTCTGTGCTGAATAAATGGTAAAATATTTAAAATGTGCTTGTACTGCAGACAGTATATAATAAGATTAAGTGTCCAGTCTTTTAAGCAAAATTAACTGCATTCTTTTTACACGTTTCAGAAAAAAACCGGTGGACTGGTGACTACACTCTCTCTGTGTGTGTGTGTGTGTGTGTGTGTGTGTGTGTGTGTGTACCATCACCCTACACTGGATAAACGTTCATCAGCGAGACACTAATGTTTATTATATAGTAGCCCGTAGTAAAATACATACTAAAAATGTCAACAGTTTCACATTCATATGTCCTGTTTATTAGTTTTGTTTATGCAAAATTACGCAAATATAACCACGCCCACTCGGCGACTCGTGAACTTTTTGACAAATATGAGAAGATGGCGAAGAAGAGTAAGTGCTGAAATGAAGACAAGTTGGAGGCGAGTTAAAAACACCGGGAGACAGGCGTGTGGAGTGCTCTGCGGGGATCGAACACCACCATAAACTTCAACACACACTTCCACCACATCTGGAGTCGTGTTTACGGCGACGCCTTCTACTTTTCGTGTAAATACATGAATCTCAGATATGGAGCTCAGCTTCCGCACCGCACCTGAGACTGTACTCGGATCCGTGCCGACACCCCTTGTCGTGTCCATGTGGGGGATCGCGGCTTCAGCGTGCAGCGCAGTAACACGTCACTTCTCTAAGTCGGAAAAGTTCAACACGAACTTCACTCACGAACTTCACTGACTGTAGCCGAAGTGCCAATCACGGGGTTAGCCCCGCCCCTTCCTCTTCCCCCCCGATAAAGACTTACGTCTTCCAGGTCAGGCTATATTATTGGCTGAGGCTTGTAACGTCACTAAAGGAGCCCGCCCACACAGCTACGGGCCGTTCCGAGGGCTGTGATGTTTAGAAATGATTTTACTTTAAGACAGGAATATATGTGATGTGGACGATAAATACTGTTGTGTTGATGAAAACCAGCACTTCGTAAAAAACCCAATCCAGCTGCAGTTGTTTAATCTTTTTTTACATTTAACTTTATTAATCCTGTCAACAGTTACATCACAGTACATACACAACATAATTCTAGAATTTTACAATGTCTGTGGGATTACACCACATAAAGGGGATAAGATTTTCTCTATATAATGCTGACTTCATATACGGTTTTATTTTTCGAGCCACAGACTTGAAACTTGGCCCACAGATACTATTTATACTAAGTTGGGTTTTTGTGCCGTAAAGTAGAGCATTTTCTGCGCACGCTGGCGACACGCACGTTGACATACAGTCTTGTGACCGGGACCGGTGACCGAGCTCAGGTGCAGCAGTCTTATATACGGTGATAAAGTTTTAAGAACAGATAGATGCTCACGGCTGCTGGGAGCAGCAGGAAACTCGGGAATGAGAACCGGGTAAAACTCGGACCAGGTCGGTGTAAAGAACCGCTGGCGCTGTTGAGATTCCGCAACAAATCCGCGCGAATTACGCTCTGCGAGTAAAGCGGGAACAGGTGTGTCCAGACTGGCAGGTGTATGAGGACCCCTGCTGGTCATCTGGGGAACTGTTCTCAGGGTTGTGATACGTAGCAAATGCGCATTTTCTTGCTCAATAAACACACACACACACACACACACACTTACTGCACACGGATTTTTTTGTTATATGTGCGCAGTTAAAAAAATAGGAAATTTAATAAAATGTCCACGACACTCGGTGCTGATTATATCAAGTATTATTCCCGTTTTTCCCACCACAGCACCTTTTTGCCCCGGGTAGCACTGAGTTACACAGCCTGTCAATCCTAACTGTGATGCCCTTTTGGCAGCTTTGGAAAATTTTGAATTTAAGATTCCATTCTTTATTGATATATCTCCTGTAATAATAGAGGGTAACTGTTTTTATTACTGAATTTGCATCTGTGTGTAAAGTATTTGACTAATAGAAACAGAAGGTTGGGAATACAGTAACTGTCATCTTTATCTCTCATGGCCAAAAAACCAAATAATACATTAAAAGCAAAAGAAAAAACAGATAAAAGTGTTCACTGAGGAAGGAAAATGTGACCAAAATTTCTCAGTACCTGCAGAACCAAAGCAGATGAGCAGTTTCTGGGGGACCTTCAGCAAATGAGCTGTTGCTGTCAGTGTGTTTTTAAAGTTGAGAATAAAGCTTTTGCCTGGGTAAAATCTGTGGGTTAATTTGTAGAGTACGAGTGGGGCTTATAAATATCAAAAGATAAATGTAAATGTATGAATATATATTCAATGTATTAATTATAAATGTGGTGTATTGTCATGGATTTGTGGGTAAACCAAGACTAAGCAGTTGTTATTCCCATTTATAACATTATTAGAAAACTTTATTTATCTGCCAGTTTTGTCCAGAGAGATTTACGGTGGCTGTTAAGCAGCTTTACAATCATTCACCAATACATGCAGCAAGGAACTGACCATGTCCATTTAGGGTAAGTATCTTCATTAAGGGTGAATTCAGAGGGACCCCACATAGTGCAAACCACGATGCCACCTGCCAGGACATAGTAAATTGTCCGTTTCACCCATTTTCAAACTGCTCATGAGTGTGGAAGTGGCAGCAGGCTGAGCAGAGCAGGTCATACTTCCATTTCCACAGCAAGAGTCATCAAGATCTGGTGGGGGCTGCTGATCCTTATCCTGCCCTGGTCCTCATTACTGGTTCCTCAACACCACTTGTACCTGCAGTCCTCCAAATATGGGGACGTAGACTGAACAGCACATTGCGAGGTTTATCCAAAATTTCCTGCTTCACCACCATAATTCTGCACATCGTTTGCAATTCCACCTAAAGTGAAAAGAAGCCCAAACACCTTCACCTGCCACAGGTACTCCGCTCTGCTGGAGAGAACATCCTACTTTATTCTTGGTTAGAATCATGACTTCACATTTGGAAGAGTGCACCTTCATCCTGACCATTTCATACTGAGACAACTCCAAACTCAGCAACTGACCTTTGACCTAAGACCCTCTGGTATGAATTTCTCCTGTAGTCTACATTGTTTGTAGAAAATACCAGTTTTCTCTTCTGTATATGCTTGTCTGTATGTTGAAGGTGATAACAATCCTTTTATAATGTGTAAATGAATTGTTTCTGACACAGTTCCGCCAACCCAGAACTGATAGGTCCTCCATCTGCGGAGCGAAGTCTCATGCACAGCTTACAGAAGCACTGAACACTTTAGCTGTAGTCGTTTCTCCTCACCATGATCATTTAATAGCTGCACAGCACTGGGACAGTAGGATGGATGACACTACTCACTACAAGGGATGCCATGGACAACCCGGACAGCAGGCCCCGCAAAACAGACACAGGTCCTCAAACCTCTGGTGTCACTTCTGTAGGGTGAACCAGCTGCTCCTCCTCCTGTTCTTTTCTGTGTTTCTGCCAAAAGGAAAATAACCTGTAGGGGACTTGGAACTGACTAGTCTCGAGGGCTTACGGACGGCAGCACAGGGTGGCCATGTTGACGGCCGCCAGCAGGGCTGTGATGGCAGCAAGGGCCAGTATGGTTGGGGAGTGGTGGAGAGGGAGCAGGACCAGCAGGATGAGCACGAGCAGCGAAAGAAGCACCAGTGTCCTCCGTGCTGTCAGAACTGAGCGCGTGGAACTTCTCTCCATCTCTTCATCCACCCCTTGCTGCACATCCCTCCACTTAGTGACAACTGATGGCTCGCGCACAGTTGCACTGCTGGGCTGCTCATCCTGCCTCCTCGTCTCCACTTCCATGTCCCTACTGCTTCCTTGCTTTGGGGCACCCAGGTCAGGAAGCAGGGAGATGAATCTGTGGTACAGGGGACAATACAAACCCAGTACAGCTGTGTTCCTCCACAGCCGTGTCCTGTGAGCCTCGCTGTCTGGTAAGGAGCCCAGGCAGGAGGAGCAAAAGCTGTGTTGACAGGAGAGGAGTTTGGGGCGTCTCTGTCTTGTCGTCAAATGCCAGCAGACAAATGGGGCGGCGTGCTGTGTGAGGGGTGCTTGGAGCACTGTGGGAAGTGCCAGCACCGGAACTTATCTTCTCCAGGGCTAATAACTCTGAGGAACCATCTGCTGAGGCTCTGAATGGTGGAACCCCAGCACTGATGACAGGGCTGGAAGCCCTCGATGTGCACTGGATGAAAGTAGAGCTTGTGCAACAGCAAAACTGCAGGGGGTTGGAGGATCGAGGGCCTCACACCAGCAGGCCCGGTCCCGGTCCTCATGGAAATCTGGACAGACACCCAGAGCCAAAATATCCCCAAGATCAACGGAATCCCTGTCACTTTGATCCTCACTTCATCCCCGTCCCCATGCGTCCCTTCCCAGCCTGGGGGTCTCTGCTCTTCACTGTCTTGGGTCTCAGGTTCCCCCTCAGCAGGAGGTGTTGTCGAGTTTTACTTCTTTGCACTCCTGCAGTGTGTAAAGATCCCAAAGTTTTTTCTTCCTACAGCTTATGGCTGTAACAAGGAAATGCAGGCGCCGCTACTGAGAATACTTTTACTGCCTTTGTCCTGCCCTTCTGTCCCCTTTGAGAGATTTTCCACACCTGTTTGCTCCTGGGCGCCAGTTTGTGTGTGTGTGTGTGTGTGTGTGTGTGTGTGTGTGTGTGTTTGCCAGTCAGCAAGTCTCTGAAGGTGTGACTGTATGTTTATGTATGTATATATTTAAGCGTCGTGGACGAAAGAGGAAGTCACAGGGGACAGAGGAAGGAGAAACGTCGAGTTATCAGCCTTCTGTTGACTGAGTGGAAAGTGAGTAGCTCATAATGATGGTGATAAGTAAAAAATTAACCTAGAGACACACAGGTGGGAAGTACAGAACACAGAGAAGACCAGGGTCAGGAGGTAATAACCTCAGAAACTGGTTGACTGTGTAGTTGACATCTTTGTTCAAACCACCTTAGATGGAGGTTTGTATGTTCAGCTACTTACCATTATTTAAGCCTGATAGTGGGATGTTTTTATTGTATTAATGTAGGGTAAGTACTTTTTCAGGGGTACTAATGGAGGAGGTGGGATTCAAACTCAGAACCTTCTACTTACATGGCAACAGCTGTAATCACAGCACTACTATAACCCCAACCTGGGTCTTTAGGTAGGGGGGGGGGCAGTCCATACTGGAGTGATTTATAGCACTGGTTACATTTGGAATTTTTCTCCAGGACATACCCCCCCTAAATGTGTGATGTCTGTCTTTATTTACAAGTAGCAGATGGTGAGAAGTGAGCACGAGCAGCATGAGATGGGTGAATAAAGTGATGCCCTGTAACCCCCCCCCCACACAGCAAATCATGAGCTCAGATCAATATATGTGTACATTTCTATTGTGGTTCAATAAACAATCCTTTCAGTTGTGCTAAAGAGACCCAGCAGCTGTTCCTTACCAAATTTACTTCTATCATCAAATATTTTTTAATGTTTTCATTAAAAATTTTATCAAAGCAAATTACTTTAGACTGAAGATTGGAAATTTAGACTGAAGTAAAGTGATTTTTAACAAACAACAGTGTACAGAACTGAGAAAAAAACAGAAAAACATTTTCATTGTCACAGATTTCAGGCTGGTTGCTCTGTTCAGGCCAGACTTGAGGGATGTAGGAGGAGGAAAGTAACTAAATGAGTGACAAACTGGAAAAAACAGCACATGAACAGAGTTTAACAGGCAATGCCGTGTAACAGAACATCCCGTGGTTGCGTGTCACAATGTGCACTGTGTGAATGTGACACAGTGCTTGTTTATGCACCCAGCTTTTCATGATATCTCATACTGGTTGTTGTGTGCCCAAGTGTCACTGGGAGCTACTGTGTGGGAAAGCTGTCGGGCAACTGTGTCACAGTGTGTGTGACAGCACAGCAGTGACTTGGGGGCATGTGGATGTGGGATGGGAATGCTTAGAAATGTCCCTTACAATGAACAATAGTTGAGCATTTTGGACCTGTTAATGCACACAAGGCAGATTCCGGCAGAGTCAGAGTGCTGGCACGTCGGTGTGTTTGCTCACCATGTCCACAGTGCCAGCGCTGACAGTCGCACATCTGCGCTCCCTGCGCTCGGCAAAAAAAAAATCAAAAACGTTCACATCCTGCTCTCCGCTGTAGTCCTGCTCATGTTCTCCCCTTGCCAAGTGCTGCCTGGGCCTCATTGTCCGGCGGTTGTCCCAATTGATCCTCAGGTTCCACCTCATCCTGTGTTCAATTCCAACTGAGTTTCATCCACACACACAACCCATGGTGGCAGTGGACAAGTGGCAGAGGGATGGGTGATATAAAGATGTACGGACATCACTGGCAAGAAAACAGGTCAAACTGTGTCAAACCAGTGACAGTTTAATACTCCTGATGCCCATTTCAGCCTCCATTGTATCACATATACCCCAATACTGAATCACATGTTGGTCCTTTTTACTTCCAATAAAACTTTAAAATCCTGTTTAATTTGCTTGTAAAAATATGCAAATGTGAAGAAATAAACTTGTTCCACTGACCTTGTCCCTGAGGCTAAAATGTGAAATGCTGTGATTCATGGCGCCGCCCTTTGCAGGCCTGTACCTTAACCATTGCCTCGCAGGGAGACACATTCCACAGCCAACACTGGCACGTTCTGTCTGATCTCTAATCCCTGCCTCGAGGGCAAAAACAACACTGTTTTCCCTTTCATACTCTTGAGGTTCCCTGTGATCTGGTATCACAGCAACGTGGCTCAGGGTCACTGTGGTGACAGAATGAAATGAAAGAAAATGTCAAGTTAGTGTAACAGTAATGCTGATGATTCACAGAACGATCCCAGAGCTGCGCAGCAGGGAGACAGTCAGAAACAGTCTGAAGGTACGTGGGCAGTTTCACTTATGGAAGACAAGCAGAAGGAGGGACCACACCCAGGGCGGGTAAAGCTTTGTTTGTTTACTCAAAGCTGGGTGGAGAAATCAATATAGACCAGGATGAAAGAGCACCCAGGGCCCGACCCCACATACCCACACAAAAGCAACCACAGGTATCGCTACTAGATACAGAAGCCATTGTCTTGAAAGCAGGAGGCACCGTTTCTTCCTCTTCATTTACGTTTGTTCATCCAGCTGACACCTTTCTCCAGCCCTTGTGTGACTCACAACAGAAAGAGTCATAAATGCAGAGCGTCTGTTGTCAAAGCGCAGTTGGTTTTGCTGGTGCACATCACACATGTAGATGCACATTATTTACATGTCTGGGTGGGGACAGGTCAATAAAAACACAAAGTGGGTTTCCACAATGCAGCGTCAGGGAGTTGGAGGCTGTGAGGGTGTGTGTAAACACTGCACCTTGCCTGAAGGCCACGCTCCTCTGGGAGACCTGTCTTCACCCCCACCATGCCCAGTACCATGACCACCTCCCCTGCCTGTCTGCACTGTGACACTTGCACTGCTTCCTCACCTACTGCAAGCAGCAGTTAATCATCTTCATTTTCTTATGTTCGACCACCAGTGACAGTAAAGCTCAACCCTGAACACTGAGTATGGACTTTACCCACCACAGTGCAGACACACAGGTAAAGACTCCCCTCAGCGGGTAAACCCCTATTTACATCACCCAGCTACCCCTGTTCACAGAACCTGCTCACAGTACTGGGGCTGGCCTTGAGCAGCATGGTACCTTACAGTATACAACTGCCCCGACCTGATCATATACAGTACTGTGCAAAAGTCTTTGGCATGCAACTTCAATGTCTGTTGAGAAGTACAGGTAGATTCTTATCTACCGTCAGGGAGGTTTCTGGTTGGTCCCAAATTCATTGTGAAGCCTGAGAATGACCTCAAACACCCAATCTCAGTCATACACAACTATCTTCAGCAACAGATGGTATGGTCCCCACAGAGCCCTGATCTCAACGTGATCGAGTCAGTCTGGGAGGACATGCAGAGACAGTCAAAGTGCGCAGAAGAACTGCGGCCAGTTCCTCAAAATGTTTGGAAGAACCTACCAACCTCTACCTTAAACTGCATGCAAGTTTGCATAAGAGAATTGATGGTGTTTTAAAGGCAAAGGGTGGTCCCACCAAATATTGATCTGATGGAGGTTTTTTTTGTCTACTGCACTTTTTAGAAGGTTTATTGATTAATAAGTATTCATGGCATTATTTTTGGAACCATCCTCGCTTTATAGCATTTTTCCCACAGGTGCCTAAGAATTTTGCACAACACTGTATAATATACCATATACACTAAATATTTCATTCTATACAATATATCATATACAAGTGCCACCCACAAGTCTATAGAGCTGTTAGGAGATGAGGGTCAGAAACAGGTCTGAAGATCCTTCTTGAATGGGAAAGGGACTCAGCAGTTTTGAGGAAAAGAGGGAACTTATTCCACCATATTGGAACCAAAACTGAGCACCTATGGACTTCTCACGTCTACCAAATAGCGAAAAGCGGACAAACTCATGCACTCTTGCGCAGGTGCAGCAGCTGTCAGGGAGCAGGTCAGCTGATGGTCCTATAGGCCATAACCAGAGTGTTGAACTTGACACGCACAGATAGAGGGCAGCAAGGGAGAGAGGTGAGGAGGGAAGGAAGATGGGAACACTGGCAGGTCAAACACAAATAGCCCTGTGGATCTGTAGTTGGAGATGTTTGATGGCTGGTCTTTAGGTTCAGGATCTTGGAGAGGTCCAGTTGCACACAGGTGATCAGTTATCCAAGCAGAGACAACCGAGATGGTGACACAAATATGAACCAAGGACAAAATCTCACATCTTCTGCTGTCTCCTTGTCTGGGTTCATAAAACACACTGTGTGTTGTCTGTGCATTTTATCTCACAGATTTTACTGAAGTTCCATTTTTGCCAACTGCTCACCAGTTTGTCCTGCAGATGCTGAAATAGAGCACTGAAGGGTGGTGAGCAGGCGACTCCTGTGAAATAATAATAATAATATTGTTTGTACATTCCAGTTATAAAGGTGATCATTCTGCAGGAATGATGCTCAACAGAGTCAGGGAAAATCCCATCTTATCCCACATGAAACAAGCCTGATGGTTGAAGGACTCGCTTAACCAGCCAGGGTGCAAAGTGGAAAATGCTTTGAATGGCAAACTTTTACAGCCCACTACAGAGTCAACACCCCGCACACAGCCCCACCAGCACAGCTTGTCACAGTGATAACGCACCGAGCGCACCAGGTGGTGTCGTGTTTATCTCCCACAGCTTTGGGCTTCAGTGACTGGGATTCAAATCCCACCTTCTGCTGCAGTACCCAGATTGAGACAGCAACCAACTGATGCGATGTAAATAATCTGTTTTGTTTAAAGCGGTGAAACAGAGCGAGTTGCTTTGGAGAAAGTGCTGGGTAGATAAATGTAAAGCAGAGTTGACCTGACTCTGACAGTAGGTTGATGAATAAGTTATAATGCTTATGAGTTGCTGACATGGGTTGAATGTCTGGGTGTAAATTGGCTGATAAAGGGGGGGGGGGGGTGAAGGTGGTCTGAGTCTGAAAGATAAACAGCAGCAATGGGAGGTGTGATAAGGTAGTCGACATCTTTTCACTTCTGCTGTTCCTCCTCCAACCCCCCCAAACCATGATAAACACCAGCCCTGCACAAATCCCCTTAGATGACCCCCATCAATTTCCCGTAAAGCCCACATCTCATGTCTGTCATCCTCAGATGTTCCCTCTTGGCTCATGTCTTTATTCCTGTATTCCCTTTAGAATAAAACTGGGATTTATGTTTTCCGCTCTGCCTCATGTAGAGGGGTGATGCAGGCGTGTCGCTTAGCAGCAGGGCGTGACTGCATTGTGGTCAGAGCTGCGTGTTGAGCTCAATCCAGCCACCGCCTTGTTTCAGGCTGGTTCTGGGGTCTTGCTGTGTCCACCAGCACAAGCATACTCCATGTGTGTATACGGCCCCCCCTCTGACACTCAGTGTGTGGAAAAAGCAGCATGATGTGTTTGGACTAGAAAGTGTGTGGGGAAGATTCTCAAACCCATTTTCACCCCTGTCCATCACATTTACAAAACTTACTTCCAAAAACGACCCAAACACCAAGACACAAAAATTTCTTTTCCCTCAAACTGTGTCCAGCCTCTGAAGGGGGACACTGTTTTCCACCCTCGAACGGCATTAAAATTCCTCCGCTGGCATCCAGCTCTAAACTACCAGAACACAGTTAGGACACCAGTATCACTGTATAATTTAATATAATCACCATATCTATGAAGCTCAAACTCTGTTTGTTTGTTCTTCATGCACAGACTCGTTTTTCAAGCCACACACTTCTAAATTTGGCACACAGGTACTTCTCACCCTAAGTGAGGTTTTTGCATAGTCAAGTTCATTAAACTCCAAAAATTCTACTTAATATTTCAAACAAGATCCTCAGACAAGGCTTGGAGAAGCAGTAGTGATATATATGTCACTGATGGATTTTCTCACTCCACACTCACACACACAAACAGGCTCGCTTTCTTACACACACAGAAGCACCTGCTGATATATATTTTGTTGTTTCCTATCCACTTGACTGCAACCAGTGCCACACTCTCCGTCTGACACCACTAATAATACTTATGCACTAAATACAACCACTTCAGTGGTAAAACAATTCGGTGATTATATGTGCTGTTACTACTGAACTTTACATCTTTACCCTTCTGACCCAGCAGCTCCAGGTAACTCAGCTAAGATAAAAATGAAAGTGTTACTCTACATTTATTTGTTTAATTTTGCTGTTACTTTCTCCGTTCTCATACTACTCATATATTCTCATCGACATTGCTCTAAGTACCTTTTTGTATAGCGTTTAAATATTGACTTTTCTCCTTTTATATTTCTACACAGTCATCAGATGCCCATGATGCTCTTCTCTATGTTGAACGTGTGTGGCTGAACATCCTCAACATGAGACTCCTTGTACATGCAGATGTACTTGGCCTTTAAAGTATTATCTTACCTTAGTTTCAGTACCACCGTGCTCTGTCGGAGGGCGCCAGAGAGTCTAGGCAAACCCGTTGCCCTCCACATAGCAGGAATATTCTAGTACAGACGCATATTTCATAAACAGCTGTGTTGACTCCATTGCCAAATGCCAATTTCTCGCCCCACTTAAACACACTGATTTCACAAGCAGTTGGGGGAAAAGAAGCGGGTCAAATGTTATGATGCAGCAGAACGTTCCAGCACTGTTTGGTTATTGGTGGGGCCAGTCCCTGGTGATTGCAGAGGAAGCGGGTTCCTTTGGTGCTTCTACTTGAGATTCTTGTAGCAAAAAGTGAAGAAAACATAGGCTCATTCTTTCCATGAAGGGTCTTTCTGGTTTATCCCAGTCACTTGCTCCCTTTTACTGCCTGAAGCTCAGCATGTCTGTCCCAATCTTTACAATTTTATGCCTTTTTAATAAGAGGCCTTATCCAACACATGTGTAATGTGGGTGGAAACCAAATGTCTGACAGAACTTTTCCAAGACACAGTCGATCAGTGCAGCCCAGAGCAGGTAGGTGTTCAAACCGACATCATTCGGACCCTTGGCTGCACACTCCATGCTGGGCCTCTTCCACGGTTGCCATGGTTCTCAAAACAACAGTCAGTCTTTCAACAATCCTCACGCGTGAGAATGTTCTCTCTGCCTGAGGAAGGAGGAGAGGGAGGTTGATATCGGGTTTTAGTCCTATAGATTTGCCTTTGGACAGCACAAGCAAATGGCAAATATGTAAACATCAGCACCACTGAGGGCTTTTAAAAAGGTGGGAATTGGAGAAACAGTATTTACTTGACATGACCCCTTGGGGATATAAACAGGTAACCACTTGAGCTCAGACTATGCTCCGATATCACAATGAGATTAAATGGTATGCAGACATACAGGTGAGTCATTCCTGGCAGACAAGTCCACACACACCTCAGGGGGCCTTCTTACCCGGAGACAGCAGCTTTCTTCTCTTCTCCTGGACTTTGTTCTTGACTCTTTGAAAAGAGGACAATGCAAGGAAACTGTGAGGTACAGCAGAAATAGAACAAGGAGATGAAGGGAGGGAAGGAGCAGGAAAAGATGACTGGAGAACTGGGGTGGGGAAAAAAAAGCAATAATTTGACTGGCAGATGCATATTTATGTCCTGAAGAACGCATTAAACATCTGACATGTGCACAGTCCCCCATGTCCATCATTCTTACTGTGCCATTAAACTAACCCCTATATACCACACAGTCACCCCTGCACCGTTTCCCCATCATAGACCTCACACCACAACACCTACAGTTTCTGTGAACACCGGGCTGTCAGTATCTGCATAGGGTTTGGGTCGGAGGACCTGCATGAACGTGTATTTTTGAGGGTGGCCACGGGGTTAGGTGTAACTCCCTGGCATGTGTGTAAGTGTAATGTAGTGTGTGACCGAGGGCGTAGCATTATCAAAGAGGGCTATTGGCATGAGTGTGAAGGTGTGTGTGTGATATTTAATGCTGTTGTATCCTTGCCTGGGTGTGTGTGGGTTTGTAGGTTCCTGGATGACAGTCTGCTTTGGGTGGTGGAGCCGAGAGCAGACAGCATAGCTGTACAGAGGGCAAGTGGGGCTGGAGAAAACCTGTGGAGAGACGTGGTGATGCTGAACGGAAGGTAGAAAGGGAGGGACGTAGAGGAGGGGTTGGGGGGCTGGGGAGCCGCAGAACTCGCAGAAATCTGTAAATAAACATCCACCAAGATAAAAGTAAGCAAAGCTGATGTTTGTCACGTTCAACTCAGCTGAACTTCTGCTCCCTAAGGTTCCCCAAAGGGAGTGACATGGGTGCAGTGACATCACAAATTTTAGGGACATTTACCCATTTACCTCACCATCCCACAGTCCTGAACTCATAAAAACAGCTTTTGACCCCCCACTGCACCTACAAACCTTATTCAGCTCCCTTTGCACATTTTTCCAGTTTTATTGATTTTGATATTAAATCGCAAAGGACTAATTAGGCTTTTTGATGCAGATGAGCAGGAATGTATCTTTTAATGTGACAGTGAAGACACATTTCTATAAATCAAACCTGATGTGGTTACAAATTTAAAAGTATTTAAATTATTGCTGTGAAACACCTACATGAGTTGTGGTGCAACAAAATATTTTTAGATGTCATTTTACAGGCTGAGTGGAGATGACAGAGAAGGTGATTTGTCTGATTTTAGGATAAAGTTAACTGTATTTTGAAGGCTCCACAGTTGGTTTCTTGCCCTCTTGCCAGCCCCCTGAGAACCAATGCTGAGGAAGCTTGAAGCACAACCATTACGACGTGGTTTATATGGCAGCCGGCAGCTTGAAATAAACCGGAAATACTGAAGATAAGGACAAATACACAAGAAACAATGAGGGAACAAGGCTTTTTTCAAGAAGATAAACAGTTTAAAACTGAAATTATGTTTTAGATTAAAAAGGGCACCAAAAAGTGGTTACCATGATCTGCAATACCATGACTGTGGGATTATTTGCTTTCACTCTGGCTATGTTATAATGTGTGGCTTGGCAAACCTCAGGGCCCTACAAGTTACACAACAGACCAGGTCAGGAACACAGGTAAGAAGAAGAGGAGTGAGAAGAACAATGGTGTGTAGAGCACAGGTGAGAAGAACCGGGGTGAGAAAAACAGGAGTGGAAGAACAGGCGGGTGAACAACAGGAAGCAACACTCATGCAGGTATGAGAAGAAGGGGGGCAGGAAAGCAGCTGGACACGAGGGGGTAAACACTGCCTCCCATCCGGCCCTCCTACGGGAATCCCTCCATGCTTCCCACTGTATTTTTAGCTGAGTTAAACACCATTTATTTATATCTCGTTTTCAATTCAAAATACATATGTGCAGCTGGCACCGCTGGTGTTTTTGTGCCTTTATGCTTTGGTTAAAACTGCAGCCCATCAGGCCAAGTGAGGCGACTGGACGCTCCAGGTCTGCAGTCAGGCCGCCTCTCACACCTGCTGTCGACACCCCCCTTTCTCCCGCCTCGCCTCGCACTCTGTGCGGTTGCCGCCCTTTCGTACATCCCACTAAGACGTTTATAAATGAAATGGAAGTTCAGCAACCTCTTCAGGCAAAAGACTAACACTCCATTTTTTATAGTAACGCAGTGATCCAAATCAAATTGGTACCTGATGGCACAGCACATCTCACGCGTTAGTCACGGCGTTACACACGGGAGGTGAGAGGTTCGCAGCCCCACTGCAGTCTCATGACGTGTTGAATAAAGGGACCAAACACGAGTGTCACGGTGATCCGTCGCCCGCCTCTGTTTCCCACAACAACCGCATTTAAATGAATGGGATTAGTTTAAAAAAATGAAAATTAATTAAAAACTTTGCAGTTTTGAACAAACAAGGCGAGCAGCTTTTACTGGGCGTCATGGAATGAAGTGAAGAAGGCAGGACTGTGAGGTTTGCTGTGTGTTGGAGGGAGGTGGCTGAGTCAGTTTTCTTCGTTGGAAACGTGGAGGAGGATTGGGAAAAAAAAACTCAATATGGAACTTTGCCTTCATGTAATTTTCTGCTGTGAGTCTCTTTATGAGCAGCAACAGCATCCTTGGTCCTGTTGCTGGAACCTGGGCTCCTGTTCAGGTCACCATCGTGTTGTAACATCATTGCCTTTGCAGCCCTCCGTAGCATCAGCCTCTCCTTTCACAGAGTTGATCGTTTCCACACTGCCACAGGTTTCCGGCCCCCTGTCTAATCCCGCAGCTCCCACGGTTGCCCTTCTCCCTTTGAGCCGCTGGATGGAAGAAGCCAAACACGGCAGTTTCTTGGGCTGGGTGAAGCTGGGTAGATGTCGCCTCAGGGTCTGCGCACATGTCAGTGTGTCCTTGTTTGAGGCCAGTTGCAAAACAAGCCACAGGCAAACCCTGGTTTCCCTTCAGCCCAGCGTTCCACCCTAGAGCCTAAAAAGGTGTAAACACCCTTATCAGTTTTTTAACAAAGGATTGTCAAACAGTATACACACACACACACACACACACACACACACACACACAATGGTACAATGCTTGGAAAAACATCCAGTGTGACCCTGCAAGCAAGAAAATGAAAAAGAGTGATGCTCAAATATGCTATATTCACAATATTTTTCCTAATGGATCCTTTAACTTCACTTGTATATGATTATTATATAACTTTTATAACAATACTCTGTCACAGCATAATAACAATGAATGGCTTTTGTTTTGATGACAGCAGGAGGTCTGTGATCCCTCAGATGAGCCCTCAGCCCCCCTTCCCTCCCCACGAAAGGCCACAGCTGCTTCAACACTAGAAATACTGCAGTGTCTGAGTGACATTCAGGAGCCTCACTGTGACCCTCATGCAGCATCTCAGCTCCATTTTTTCAGGAATTGGGAACCATACAGAGGGAGGAGAGAGAGGCCAGGAGTCTCATGAATACGCTGCAATTGGAACCAAAAATCTCAAATTTGGACTCATCTTACGCATTTCCACTCTTCTTATGTCCACGGCCCATGTTTCTTGGTCAAAGATATCTTTTCTTTTTGTTTTTCTCTGTCTGCAGCAATTCTACAATAAAGCCCTGATTGTCCACTGAGCAGTCGAAGCTGAGATGTGTCTGCTGGTTGAACTCGGCAGAGGGTTTATCTGGGCTCTGATCCGAGTTCCCTGGCAATTTTCGAGGCTGGTGACGCCGTCAAATTTATCCGATGCAGAAGTGCACCTCGTGAGTGCTGGTTTCTTTGTAGTGCTCGATGGCTGTTGCAGCAGCACTTGAAGATCCTTCCTGTGTTCTTGGAATTTTCCAGATCGTCTGACTTTCCTTTGCTAAAGTAATGAGTGACCGTCATTTCTCTTTGCTGAGTTGAGCAGTTCTTGAAATCTTATGGACAATTACAACTTTCAGTCAGGTGCATCCAAACTTATTACTGAAACTGTATATGTGGAGTGTATATGGAAATATTTTGGAATACATTAAGCTCTTTAGTAGATCGTGGCCTTACAGAACATATTCTGAACCCCGGATCATTATCACACACGCTGAACACACAAACATTCTTGTATTTTTAGGCCTCTACTTCTGCCAGTCAGGTTCTCTGGTGAAGTTCACACACATGTTCCTGAAATCCGCCCGGGCATGGCTGGTGATAAGTGTGACCAAGCAGATGCTCTGCAATGCAAGATGCCAGCTGGTCCAAACAGGGGCAGACTTGGGCATCCAGGGTGTGTTTGCAAAAATCCGGGCCTACCTCAGGTTTAGGATGGAGATGGATGTCATGCAGTGGGGCTACACAGAAGCCGAGGAAAGGCCTCTTTTGGCTGTAGCCTCAAGAGTTTTTGTGGCATTTTCTCCATCCTGGGTAAGTAACACACATCTGTTTTTGCAAACAAAGACCTGCGACCTCTATTTTTGGGTCAGTGTATGTGCCCCCCTTTTCCCCCTTTTTTTGTGTGTGTTCATGTTTTATGTTAGGTGTAGGGTTTATGTATTTATTCACTTTTACATATTTAGTTGTATAATTTTAGTATTAAACATATATAATGAATAAACATATAAATATGTTTATTCATTATATTTATGCATATCCTTATTTATATTACTTGGTTGATCCTTAATCCTTTGTTTTTATTTTTGAATGTTATGTTTTTTTTAATTTAATAATTTTAATTTAAAAGGGGAAGATGTGTTTAACACCCACGAAGGTCAGTTGAGTTCGGCAGCACCCTGGAACAGGCCAGGGGACCGCCCTTCTTCTGTGGTGGAAAATGCCAGTAAGTTTCCTTTAACCTTTTAGCTAGAGCCTTGGGGTATGTTTTTAACTGTTAGATTTCACCGTCATGTACTGGGAATATTGGTTGGTTTTAAACTCGGGTTTTATAATCTAGTTTTAGTGTTTACATGACGGGATCAATTATTTTTTGGTGTGGTTTTATCAGCAGTTTTAATAAAGTCGGAGATGATGAATGGTGAAATTATAACTGTCGAGGCGGACAGTTTTGGTGGTGCTTGACACTATGTGTCAATGCATGTCTATTCTGATCCAGGGAAAAAAAATAAAAATAAAAAAAACATGTTCCTGAAATCCCTTCCACAGAAACATCACCCAGGTGGACAAATACAACTCTGGGATTCCAAAGTCTTTCACTCTGCCTGATACCTTCTTATATAGTCACAATATTTTAATTACAGAGTCAGTCATGTTATCGAAGCTTCAATGAGTTTAGCTGAATTGTCCAGCTTTAATAATGTGCCTAGGTGTGTGTGTCATGTATATATCAGCTTTTTAATAATTCTGCTTATTATTAACACCACATTAACAGGCCAGGTAAGAATCCCAGTCAGGCTGACGAAGTGACCAATTCAGTTAACAGGGCACAATTATGACAATATAGATGCGTAACCATCATCTGCAGTGTTCAACAAACCAACATGCAAACCAGCTGATGAAACAGAAACACTTAATTTATGATGGCAAAACAGGCTTATAAAATCCCCAATGGGACAATATAGTTTAGATGTGTTTGAAATATTTCACAGGGACAAATCTGAGTGTCTTTCTATGCACAAACCTACTCTGCGTGCATCTGGATGTCACTGTTACAGTCTGAATGTGTATGAGTGTGGCTTTGTATTCGCAAAAGTGTGTGTAGTGCTTGCTGCTGGTTGCGGAAACAATGGGGGGTTAGCGTGTCCAGGCCTGTTTGTGCAAGGCGGGGAAAAGGGGCTGCAGCGCAAACAGAAGGTCGCATGGTGAAAAATGCCACACATGATCTACATCCGCAAAGACAGAAAGATGTGAGGGAGCTTCTGGAAGGAGGGAAAGAGGGAAGGAGAGACAGTGTCACATTGTTGCCAGGTCACCTGCCCCCCACGGCTACCATTGTCAGGCATGGTTTTTACCACGACTCTCATCTCCATGTGTATACAGTATTATAATTACATTTTCTTGATGGGTAATTGACCGTGTTTTGCTGTGAAACATGAAAACCTACACATTCCAACAACTGTGAAAGCCAGGTTAATACAACAACAATTAATACCTAATAATATAGCCCTCATGTCACATCATGGTCTGTTCAGGCTATTAAATACTCATATTGGTCCTCGAAAGTCTGTGAATCTTTCAGAATTTTCCGGCCTAAAATGTGATCAGATCTTCATTTACGTCATAGATGAATACGATGAAACAAATAACAGAAAATGTTAGGCTTTTTCGCTCATTTGTTCATCAGAACGATCCGACATTAAATGTCTGTTGGAAAAAGTGTGTGAACCTCTTTTGCTGGACCTGATGGCATTTTGGGTCAAATTTAGGCAGAAATTTGGGAAAATGTAAAGGGTTCACAAACTTTATAGCAACACTGTGTGAGTTTGATCTGTGTGTGTGTGTGTGTGTATGTGTGTGTTTGTTTGTTGGAAAATCTGCCTCATCTTTATTGTCTCTCCACTAGTGTCCCTTCCTGCAATTCTTTCCCTTGTGCTGGTAGAAACTCCCTCTGTGTCTTTTTCCTGTAAGTTTGCACAAGTGCCAGTGATTCCTCGGCACCAGAAAAAGTTCCAGAACATTCATCTATTCAATTGTACAACTGTGCTTCTGGTGTGTGAGTCCCAGAGCAGGAGAGTAGAAGCTGGACAGACAGACAGACAGACAGATAGATAGAATGTAAAAAATGAGTCCCTGTATGAAAAAAGTCAGCTTAAATTAACTACAAAGACAAAATAAAGTGTACTTTTAAACTTAACAAGGCCAACATATTTGTACAAATAACATATAAATACAAATACATTTTTAACTTATCTTCAAATGTTAGACTTCATTTCTTTCTTTCATTTATTATCAATAATTATGTGGCCAGTTATTGTCCAGTGAGTTTGTCCTGCAAGAACAGGGTGCAGTGAAAATCCCTTGGAAAAGGGTAAATCACTGTAAACAGTTCACACATCCTTAAGTCACTCTGGAAAAAAGCATCTGCAACAACAACAACAACAACAGCAACAACAAAACAACAACAACAACAACAACAACAATAATAATATAATAATAATAATAATCCTGTTTGGAACGGCGAAACTGCAGACTCTTGTCATGCCCAATAAAGACCAAACCGCGGGGGACAGAGAAGGTACGGCGAGTTCTTTTCCCCAGCATGACTGCAAGTGAAGATGCGCCAACACGTCTCCATGGAGACCCAAAAATGGTTGATCCACTGGGATCCTTTATAGACATTTTTGGAGCGGTATTTATTTACGCGCCCCCGGCTACACTTATACGGAAAAACTGGAGCAGAATGTCCCCCGCATGCAAGATGAAGAAGAAGGAGGAGGAGAATGAGCGGGCAGGAGGCCAGAGGGCGACTCTGGGAAGGCGGGGGGTGGCGACGTGAGGCGCGCCGCCGGTAGGTAGAGAGACGTTACTTCCGCCGCTAAACGCACTTGGGATCCCTGCGGGAGATGAGGGACCGGCAGTAAGGGAACCCGCGCTGCTTGGACTGGCTGCGGCTGTTTGCTCAGTGATTCACAGTTCGGAACTGGAAAGTCGCTGCGGGGAGAGAGAGAGGGGAGCTGCGGGCCGGCGACGAGCGGCGCCTCGGACCTTGGACCGCGCGCTCTGCCCCGCTTGCTGTCCCGCGTAAAATCGCCCTTCTAATGGCGCTCAGGTTTCTGCTCACCTGGATTGTGGCGGGTGTGTTCCTGCAGGCGCCCGGCAGGCGCGGCTCCGAGGTGGACACAGGTGAGTCGCGGGGGGTCCTTGGGGGGGGGGGGGGGGTCTGTGGACTGGTGGACCGCGCCATTGATCATTGGGCGCTGTTACGCGCCGCCTACGGGTCTATAAATGACTATAAGCAACTGGATTCAGGCTGGAAGAAAAAAAGATGAACAGAAAAACAAAGTTATCCAATCTTTATTTAACGTCTCGTTACTGTAAAAATATGGATTGAAATGAGTATTTAGCTCGTGACGACACAAAAATCGCTGTGCATAAAAATCCACTTACTGTACAGTCACACCAGCAGAGCGGTACTCGGACCTTCGTGTGTATCTTAAAGTCAAATATGTATTAAACTGTCACCAGCTTCATGCTGTGTTCAACACCTCCTAATTTATTGCAAATATCTTCACACATCCCTGCAGATAACTTAACTCTTATATAGTCTTTATTTAGTGTGTTTTTCTTCAAACTCTGTCACTTTATGACCTATGACGCACTCAGCCTGCGTGACACCTGTGTCACCGGAACAGTGTCCTGTCCCTCCCAGCGCTGCGTAAAAACGCAGATCCCAGGCTACTGCAGCAATAACCATCTTTTGTTCATATGTAGCACTAAACCCCCCCAAATCCATCTTAAAACCTTCTTCCTGAAAAAGTACATTGGTGGTTGGTTAATATCACGTGTTTGATTTGTGCTGGAGGGAGTTTGGAGACAAGGGCTCAGAAAGTGCTCCTTACTGCTTCTCATCGTGCGGCTGGTTGCTGGTTTCAAGCAGGGCTTAAAATAAGTCTTGAACCAGCCCTGACATCCCAGCAAAGGGCACAGCCAGCAGAAAGGAAGCAGCTCAATTTCAGCACAGTGCTCCAGAAAGCACGTGGACTTGATGTTTGAAACGTCACCTAAAAACTACAAATAGTTACAAGCTGCTTTAGCTGGTGTTTCTAAACACACTTGGCCTTTGTTGACTGCTCAGTCGCCACCTTTTGTGAAGGGGGAGGATCCTGTCTCTGGGGCGCGTTCGGCACTGCTTGCTGTGTTGGACACACTTGCTGGGGTCTCGGCTAGGTCTTCTCACTCCCTCCTACACCCCTTGAGCTATTTCTGCAAGGTGGCGTCAGCGGAGACGTGTGCTGTTGTTGCTCAGAGCAGCATGTTGAGCCTCACGGATGCATCTCGGAGGTCCTGAGGTCCTCGAGATGTGCCGGATCTGGGCTGAAGATGAATCTGGAATAGGTCTGCTGTGGAGCTGCAGCCAGGCACATGTGAGCCTTTTTGAAATGGGCTCAACACGTGTGTTTGCGCGCTGCTCTCGTTGGACACAGATGATAGTTCCCAGCTGGAGGCCAAAGCATGCAGCTGTGGGAGATCTTGGGTATGACATTGCCTGTTCCCTACCGCCCATCCCCATGGGGCCTCCAGATTCCACTCACAGCACCTCCTTTACAGTAAAGTGGTGCCGCTGTGCCCCTAGCCCTGGGCACCAGGCTCTACCCATGTACTTTCAGGGTGTTTACCATGTTTTGCAATTTTTTTCTCTGGCTGCAGGCTGGCAGGCGTTTAATACTCCCTGTTGTTATGAGCGTGATTTATTCCATAATGCTTTTATTAAATATTGAGTGAAATTAACATTTCATAAACAGACAAGCCCATCTGAGTTATGAGAATTCAGCTATACAAGGAGTTTCATTTTAAACCCCTGTTTAAGATGGCAAAGGGCTTTCTTGGATCTTGAGGATTGAATTTGTATTTTGGATTTTTCGGCACAAGAGCAACACCACCATGTGGTTTTCTTGACAACAGCTCAGCTTGTGCTGCATTAAGTCCTAAACCTCCATTACTTCTTATCTGCCAGTTTCACCTGTGAGAATCTGGGGGATCTTGGCCACTGTTTAGATGATCGAAATCATGGACGCTTGTTCAAAGAGCATATATTCCTTTGCGTTGTTTTCATTGATTTTTATATCATTAGAGGTTAAATTAATACACACTAACTTACATTTGCCAACCACTTGTGGCAACCATTTGCCAACTACTGTGTCCATTTTAATGCGATACAGATTTTTTGGCATAATTGGTGTCAATTCTGGGGCAAAATTTTTACCACAGAAAATAAAGGCAATAACTTCATCTTCGGTTTATGTGAATTTGCACAACAGAGGGTTTTTCAGGACCAGTTTATCTTCATTAGCTGAAGATAAGACTGAATTATCTCCAAAACAACAGGTGGACTACAGGCATAATTAACTCTGGGTTCCGTGAAATAAAACTTCTTTCCATTTACGCGTTATATTCTTTGTAAGTAATTATATCACACAGGGAGCCGATAACTGTCTCATATGAAAAGTGTGATATAAATCCTTAGCTGACACCTCGATGAAAGTGGTGATGCAGAAGACCTTGAGCTTTTGGGAGGTTCTGGCCTCCATTTCAGCCAGGAGACGCCTGGTTAGCTTGGCCTCATACAGCACCCGGCTGCTTTGTGCTTCTGCAAAAGTGTTCGCCGTGCTAACTAATGGGTGAGTTATGTGGAGTAACAAACCACCAGACAAGCCTCGCTGAGCATAAAGGCAGCACTTCTCCTCCCACCTGAAGCTCAAGGCCAAAGTCCACGCAGACAGACAGCAGCACAGAATTCCTCCAGAGGGCTGACGGTCTGGCTGTACTGTGATTAAACACTCAATAGTTTATCTGTGTTTTGAGGAGGAGTCTTGGCACGTCTCCTTCTAAGGACGCTCGGTGAGACCGGCACTCATCAGGGCTGGGTGATCATCAATGACGGCCAGAAAGGCGAAGCTGCTCGAGTCCATTCTGAGTGCCAGCAGGTGGCGTAGTGCTTAGAGCTGCCTCATGTTTGGATTTCACCTCCTGCTGTGGCACCCTTGAGCAAGATGTTCACCCTGAATTGATGTGGTAAAAATTACCCAACCGTGTAAATGTGTAAATCACCGCACGTCTCTGTGGAGGAAAGTACTGTGTTGACTAAAGGAATGAAAAGCTGCAGATTTTCTCCAAAACACGTCAAATGCAGTTCGGGTCTCAACACTCGGCAGCACACGTTGCAGTACAACATTGCTAACTTCTTTTTAAAATTTTTGAACGTGAAGCAAACTTAAATGACTTATTGGTCTTTTTCTCTCAGGTTTTCTGGGGGGCAGAAACATTAACAGGGTTCTTCCAGTTAAATGACCCCTTACACTGTGTGTAGCACAGCAACTCAGTATTTTCCTTGTCTTTTATGGTAAACACTTTGAGAGATTTTGCGCTTAAGTGCTCTGGTTCCTGCTTTTCCATCATAGCGCTCCTCTGCTGCTGTGTGTGAAAAGCACCCGCTGTGGCCTTGACGTCTTTCTGCGCAAGTGCGCTTGCCAAATGAGTAAATGATGAGAATAAAAAAACACAGACGCAGCCCCCCCCTCCCCGGGACGGCTGTCAGGGTCGCCGTTGCATTCCTGTGCTTCGTTCAGACAGAACTGGTGCTGTGCACTGTCACTCCTACCTTCCTCCAGCGCTCCTCCTTGCCATACTGTCACCCCCCCCCCACGTCATGCCATATTTATATCCAACATCGCTGCAGACGTTCTCCCATGTGCCAAGCAGTTCATTTCACAACTCTCACAAACTTAGACACTCGGAAAGCGCCGGCCCAAATCCAGGGCCCTCATTTTGTCCCAAACCTTTGTTCGACTGACTAGTTTCTGCTTAACTTACTCTCTTATTCCCTCCGTGGCCCCCAATGTCCCCCCCCCCTCTGCTGTAGGTCTGCTGGTTATCCTCTGGCGTGGGGTATGAGCTGGGAGGACTACGGCAGGTTTAGGCGGGATACACCCTGCACGATTTACACCCCTAACACCACTCTCTCACAGCGTAGCAATGTAAACTCGACTAGAATTAAACCTTGTTTAAAACTACTGAACATAAACAAATATGTCACGTCCACAACTTCTCACTGATTCTTGAAGGATTCATCATATAAACACGTCTAGCATTTGTGAGCTTTGGGCCATTTTCAACTTTTTTATGTACATGGTGAATAAAAGCGTAAACCTGTACGTTTTGTTCAATTTATTAACAGGTAGGGGTATGTAGAAATCTTGGATGTAAAGACTTTCCGTATTTTCTTAACTGAGCTTCAATAAAACAAAGAGCTAACTGATAAAGGCTGAAAATAGTAATACAGTCGCTCCACAAAATTCTGTTGAATGCTGGGTGCTGACTGACTGCTTCTCTGAACATTTTTAAGATTCCTTAGTTTGAAGACGGAACAGGGAAGGAAATGCACTTTTATAAATAAACTTGTATAAACTTCGATGTTCACAACAGAAAGAACTGGTGTGTTCATTTGTTCAGTTTGTACAGTGTTTGAAACAATAGAATAAAAATAAGAGGACAATGTGCACAACGTGTATTTTTTTTCTGAAATGTTGCTATACCTATCTGACTGATGACTTCTCTCCCCCCCACATTCAAACCCCTTCCCTGCCTCCCTTTCGCCCATCAGTTCTGAACTGCTGTGAGGGCGATGTTCTGGTTCTGCTTGACTCCTCGGGCAGCGTCTCGTCCTACGAGTTCTCGCGAATGCTCACTTTCCTGTCCGAGCTGCTGCGGCCCTTCTCCTTGGGGCCTGAGGAAGTACAGGTGGGGCTCCTGCAGGTGGGCACTGTGCCCCACCTGCAGTTTGGCTTTGGGTCACACAGCACCCAGCAGGGCCTGCAGGAGGCGCTGATGGACACGAGACAGCTGCGAGGGGACACCAACACCGAGGGGGCCCTGAAGCTGGCCCGGGAGGAGGTGCTGCGGCCAGGTGGAGTAAGCGGCACCAGGGAGGGGCTCCCCAAGGTGCTGGTGTGGCTCACTGATGGGGTGCAGCCGGGGCCAGTGGAGGGACCAATGGCGGCTCTTCGTGAAGACGGTGTGGCAGTGCTTGTGGTCTCCACGGGACATGGGAACTACCAGGTTCTGCGCAAGGTGGTGACTCCGCCCATCGACTCCCACCTGTACTTCGTGGACATCGATGACATGAGCATCATCACTGAGCAACTGAGAGATGCCATCATCGGTGAGAGAGCAGGGGCCACATGGCCTATGGGGGGGTGTGGGGGCAGGGTGACGCAGTAACACATTATATTAATAGGGTTCCCTGAAACACTATATGAGCCATCAGTAGCTCACAGATACTTGTCAGGGACACTGCTGGGGGTGACGCGATGCATGGGGGGGAGCTGAAATGGGAGAGGAGACACTATTAATAAAAACACTTCCCCACATCCTACAGGATGACACACTGGGGTATTTAAAGTGCCAATTTCTCCACCCTGGGGGGTAGAGCGACGCACTGCCACACACTCTTATAACACAGATCACACACGTGCGATGAGTGCAACACACATTGGGGAACGTGTGTCTAGACTGCACGTTGCCCTGTGAGGGTCACGTGTGTCACGTCTGGGTCTCCAAACCGAGCTCTGTTCAGTGTTTCTCTTCCTGCACATTCCCATCATGCTCTGCTCCCTGTGCCCCACCCCCTGCCTTGTTTTACACAGAGATCATCCGGGCTGAGCGGCTGCAGGTGCGAGATGTAACTGCAAGCACTGCCGTCCTGCACTGGCGCCCTGTCTTGAGCGCCAACACTGGGTTCTACAACATCCGGTTTGGGCCGGTTCCCTCAGGGGTTGGAGAAGGAGGCACCACGGGGGGTGGATCAGGCACCAGTCCCAGCATCAGCGGGGCTGAATACCTGCAACTGAAACGTCCGGGAGATGCCAAACATGCCGAGCTCAGTGGCCTGCGGCCCGCGACCACCTACAGGGCCACGCTGATCCCGGAGTCCAATGCGGTGTTCATAAAACCTCTGACCGTCACTTTCACCACACAGCCAGGTGAGGGTGCCACTTAACATCCTGCAGGGTGAGCCTCGATTCACCACGTGCTGGATAGTAACCCTGCTGTCGTCTCTACTCCCCCCAGAAGTGCTGCCAGAAGTGCTGGGCCCCTTGTTCATCAGAGTTTCTGACGCGAATTCGAGCAGCATCAGAGTGAGTTGGGGGCCTCTGCAGATGGATTCGGTGCAGAGCTACAGGGTTGAGTACTCGCCTCTGTCGGGGAGCCCAGTCCACATGGCTACTGTTGACCGGGGTCACAGCACCACCCTGCTGACCCAGCTGCAGCCCAACACACAGTACCTGGTCACTGTGAGTGCAGTGCATTCGTCCGGCCAGGAGAAGGCCATGTCGGTGAAGGTCTGCACCCAGGAAGGTAAAGAACAAACTGTGGCATCAATTCTGGTCTGTCCATCACTCCAGCCACCTCACAGTCAGCACGGCTTAGCATTTGCTTGTACAAAGTTTGACTGACCACTTCACATTTTGCAACAGTGGCAGCAAGGAGTGTTTCTTCTGACAAAGATGTGCGGCTGTATTCTGTGTAAAATGCAGGAAAAGTGGTAGGGAAACTTCTGAAAAGCGAACAGCTGAAGTTATGGCTGATGCCTGACAGGTGGCTTCAAAAATTTCCCCGCTGCAAGATGCTGGAAGCTGCCGAAAGTGTAGAGAGTGTGAAGAAAAGCGCTTTGTAATGGTCACGTATGCAGTGAGAGGTTTAGTCTCAAAACCCTTCAATTAACATTCGTACATTAAACAATAAAATGTGAACCAAATAACAATCTGAGCTATGTGGGAATGGCATTATGTTTGTTTTGTGTTCTCAAAGGATTTTTCCTCTGCATACATGAACATTTTGCTTTTTGCATTATTATATTTCTGTAAATTTAAAGAACTTATGAGCACAAATGGGACCAGGAATCTGTTTGTAAATGACTTTTGTCACAAAATTACAGTGAACAAGAACAGATTTAAGTCACACAACTGTCCGCTATCTAACAATTTTTGTTCCACAGAAACTCCAGAAAAAGATGCTGTTTGACACTTTCCATCCATCCATCATTAGTCACCATTTCGTCATGTTCATTCATCTTTAGGCCACTTTCAACTTTATTAACTACAGAATAAGTAAAAGCTTAAAAAATAGGATGTTCTTTGATTTATTGATGGGTGAGCTTATCTTACATTTTTAATGTAGGCTATAGCTATTGTAAATAAAAATGATTTGTAAGACTTTTCATTTCAACACATTTATAAACTTTGAAGTACATTAAATGAAACCTAAACCGACTGAAATCAAAAGCGACTAAATCCCATATTTAATGCCAGCTGCTGACTGATCCCCCCCCAAAGCATGCAGTGTCCATTGCTTTGTTTCTGACCTCTGTAAACACTGTGAAAGTGAATTGGATGAAGCCTGTTCCATTTTTGCTGAATGCATTTTACTACCAACTAATAGCTGGATGTGGAAATGCAAATGGATTTTGCTGTGCAACAGACAGAAAAGCGAAACAGAGAAGAAAATGAAATCAAATAACTTGTAAAATGTATGAATTTTGACTTTGTTATAGTTCTCTTTCTTTTACTCCATTTCGCTGGAGGAGAGCAGGGAAGCTGACCTCTGTGTGCTTTGCCTTTTTCCACTCCAGAGCTTTTCCCGTTGGCCGACCTGCAGCTGACCCCTATGGGTGGTGACTCGGTCCAAGTGAAGTGGAGGGCCAGTGCCGGCACCCTGCAGGGTTATTGGCTCACCTGGCAGGGGGCCAATGGATCTGGGCCGCCCTCCTCTCGCTACCTGCCACCCAGCACACTTTCCACAGTCCTCACACAGCTGCCCCCCCGTGCCCGTGTGTGTGTGTCTCCTGTGTACCAGACTGCGCGTGGGGACGGCCTCTGCTGCACGGCCCAGATTCTCTCAGGTAAAGGTACCCCACACTCATACACACACACACACACACACACACACACACACAAAGCCATACTCAGTAACATTTCCCTGTTACCCATTTTTTCGTCCTATTTATTCCCTTATTATAATTCATTATAACTATTAGGGGGCTGCAGGTGACTTAGTGGTTGAGGTTACTGCTTTTTGACTCAAAAAACAGGTTCCAACCCCACCTTTGGCTGTAGTGCCATTGAGCAAAATACTTACCTTGAATTGGTACAGTAAACATTACTGATGTACCTATGTATACAGCTGTATAACTGGGTAAATCAGAGCTGCGAGTCTCTTGGTAGACAAGTGTCAGCTAAATGAATAAATAATTAATTAAAAATAAAAAACCGCAACTCAGGTTGTCTGGAGTGTGCTGACATTACCTTCCTACCATAGACACAATTGCTAATATTCACGAAGATGACATATATTCTATTCTAGAAAATATAAGCAAATAATTGTGTAACAGCTTTCACTGTGGGCACTGAGTGTCAGGCTGTTTGTCCCCATTTCACAGACACATCGCTGTGGGACTACAACTCTTATGGCCACTCGTGATCACACATCCAGAGGGCAGCATGAGAGAGTGGGGCTGCAGGAGGTTCACGCGGGACACACCAGGAGAGCCTCACACACCCTCAGCCTGCTCATACACACCCTCTTAGGATGCAAAACACTGGATTGTTCAGCTCCGCCAAGCTGCTGAGCTCTGCTGCCTCACATTGTGGTATGACACACATAGGCTTCTGCTCAGATTTTCATCTTTTTAACCACTTTCAGAGCTGTTCACTAGAGCAGTTATGAGAACAAAGTACTACACTTTAACACGGTGGCAGCTCAGGGGCTGCAACTTCACTGCACAGTACAGTTTTAGGGATAATGTAGCTGAAATGGCCACCATATTTTTATAACAAACATATAAATTACAAAATAAAGTTGAGAAGGTTTAGGGTCTTCAGCCTACCAACAAAGTTCTATCAAAGTGTTACTGGGGGTGCAGTGAAAAAAGGCAACAGCAGGACTTTACAGCAGTTGTCTGGTGGAAGACAGAGCTTCATATCCACCTGCAACAGAGCAACGCTGGAGGCGGCCAAGAACGGGACTCAGAAAAGTCTTTGGGAAAGAACTGTACAGTTGACAGTGATGGTAAGAAGGAAATACTCATGATGATTCCATGACAGCTGTGTCTGTGGACATCCCACCTCCCCAGGAGGCTCGCAGTGGGGCAGCTGCCGTACTTCATCGTACCCACGTTTTCACTGAGATGCCTTCAGCAGACAAACACGTGGCTCCCCCTGCTGGATGCAAACCACACTCAGTGTGTGTAGGAGTCTCACTCCCTGGTCATCCATGAACTTCTCAGCCTTTTCCTCTGCTCGCTCGGTATCTGGAGAAACACGCTTAAATGTGGTGTTTTGCTAAATAACGGAATATCATTAACTTTATTAACACTGGACAGAGTATCATGTTATTTTCAGTACTATTAAAGACGTGGTGAAATGTGTTCACAGTCTACGGTTATTTGTAAGTGCAATAAATTGCAATGATGCTTTTCTAAGCATATGTGTGAGACCACTGGGTGTTACACATTTTTATACAGAGAGCTGAAAGCAGGAACAAAAGTGGTTAGATTCATACCATAGATCAGTATACTGACCCTGAACTGATGCAGTAAAATGGGTAAATCAATGCAAGTGGCTAAAGAACACAAATAGCTTTGGAGAAAAATGCCAACTAAACAAATTAGTACTGATTCTAGAAGTTTACCTTAATCACGCTTCTGGCTGGCTGAATACATGCAGGAGAAGCTTCAGTTATGGAACAAGTGTCACTGTGGTTATAAACTGAAAATAAATTACCAGAGAGACTGCTTTTTCATGCACCACCCGGAACGTTTTTTCCCGTTAAATATTTAACAAGCCAACTAGAAGTGTGTGTCGTTCACCCAGAGTGTGTGTATCCTACTAAAACAATTACAGACGCGATGAATAAAAAAAAAAAAAAAAAGTTCCTTGGCGCAGATTTGCTGGAAGGGATCCGACTGTGTCTGGTCTCCCACCAACTAGGGGAAGGTGAACATCACTTGCTGAATCCCTCTCACACACACCCCCTTTTATGGATGCGAGCATAGCTCAGTGTGTGCGCAAACACTCCAAATTGGGTTTGAGCTACACCACTACTCTGGTCCGTAGGGGAATACATTGTTTTCACCCGATTGCCTCCAAAACAGTCAAGTGATGGGCCCAGCAGCCACACACATAAACCCAATAGTGCCCAACCCCCAGCAGCCACACGGACTGAAGCTGCTCTCAGACCAGCGGCCCCCGAGGAGTCTTGCAGCCACTTGTAGAACAAACCTGCTAATCAGCACTCAGACTTCTGCAAGTTCAGAAAGAAAAATGTACAGAAAACAGGACTTTGTATTTATCATCCTTTTGTATTTTATTTTATTGTGCACCATAACTCTGGATCAATTTGAATAATCTGGAATAATATGATTAAAAAAAAACATCCATTACAAGGTATTGTAATTTATGAAATTTAACATCTCACTTTATTGAGAAAAGTATGTGTACAGTGTGGCTTCCCTGCAAAATCTAACAGCAGTTTGGATTATGATTGCATGCTGCTTGACATGTCCTAGGTGAGAAGTTTCCAAAATAATGGCTTACTTTCAAAATGACATATTTCTTCTCTATTTCCTATCTGATCTGCTGTCACTGAAAAAAGAAAATTAACGCACCTGTGTCAAACTGCACCGCTCCAGAGTGAAAACACTTCCAAACATCATTGTCGCACTCAGACCAGGTCCTGAACCAGCACACCTACACATATGTCACCAAACGTGTAAACTGAGTATATGCCAAAAACAGAAGGCCTGTGAATCGTAGTGTCAAGAGAGTGGAAGACAGTCCTGAGAGCAGCCTGTTCATATCGACTCAGTTCTAGATGCTCAGCATGTTAAAGGCTGGTATCAGAGTAACTGCTTCTGCTGGGTTAATGTTCTGGTCATGTGGAGCCCTGCTCTGTAGGACCTTCTGTCTGTGTCGCTCCTCCTGCCTCCGCTTCTTCTCCAGACGCTGCTGCTCCTTCCTCTGTTTGTTGGATACCTGGAACACAGACAGAAGGAAAAGGCAAGTGTCCCAGACTTCCTGAGGAAGCAGGTCCTCCCACAGGGCACTGTGCGTAACAGGGACAGAATACATGCCCACCTTGGCCTGTCGTGAGTTATTGCTGTCGGACGGTGTTTTGCTGTCAGCTCCTGCTGTGTGCGTGTCAGGGTCACACAAGCATGTTTGTCTGTCCTCCTCCAACCACTCAGCTGGGCAGTCGAGCACAGGGTCTAGAGCTGTGACACACACACACACACACACACACACACAGAATGAGCTTTAGCCACAGGGCAGCCAGAGGCGTAGTGTAGCGTTGCACAGTGTCCTCCATGTGCGCACAGACTCACTGACCCTTGGGACTGTGGGTTTCAAAGGAACTCAGTATCAGATTCTCCTCCTCAGCCAGACATGGTGAGGGCACGTTGTGGTGGCCATTCTGCGCATCTTCTGTTCGGCAAGAGCCACCCCAGCTCCTCGCCCGATTCAGGCTCTGTTGTTTCACAACAAAAGTTAAATAAACTTTTGCCAAAAACTGAAGCAGCTTGAAAAACCAAATGGACAATTAGAAAACACACCAATGTGGTGTTAGTAAAACTCAATACAATAGTCAGGTGTTGCTTTATTACAGAAGCAACAACAGGGTGGAAAATGAAGGTTTGTGACATGGTGTTAAAATCTTTCATCTTTCCCCCAAAATGACACAACAAGTTATATCTGATGTTTATAAATGGAGTAAAACAGCAAAGGGCCTTCAGACCTCAATACGCAGCTGGGCAGGGCTCTCCGAGTTGTCTCCTATTCGGCGAATACTGTCATAATGGTCTCCGTAGCGATAGGCGATGTGGAGCTCTCTGCATGTTGGCTTCTCTGAACCATTGATCTGACGCCGATCGATAGGTACAAAAAATGTTAAAATAAACATGTTAGTCACATTACTTCTACAATTACATCTTAATGAGGTAAATCAGCGTAAAAACCAACAAGGAGATGAAACGACAGACGGTGGTTAGTACCTCCCACAGAGGAGTGTTGAGCTGGTGTATGACCACACGCAGCTGATAACAACGAGCAAAGGCCACAATGGCATCATTTCCTGCAAACGTGCCAGCCTGGGACAGGTTGTTCACTGACAAAAGACAAAAGACAGAGTGCACAAGCAGGTGTAAGATGATTGTTTTTACAAACCAGCCATAACTATTTTAAATCCATTACTGTGTCTCACTATAGTTGGAAAAAGACATTCCCAACGGGGGTCAGAAGAACTGACTGGGACCACAACACAAGGTTAAGTAACTGAGTAAAAACTGACAAAATCCTGTTGCTCTCAAGCGCTTATTCGTCACCTCCCGCCTCCCTGGACTGTGCTCATCCCCCCTCTCACTGCTGTACTTTCCTTCATATTCTTCTTCCTTCTCCATTTAAGTAAAATCCAAACACTGTTACTCACAACTCAATTCCTCCACTCCAACAGCATCTTCTCCCGGATACTGACTCATTGCTTAGCTGAGGCTTTTCTCCAAAGCAGCTAGTAATATTACCCATTTAAGGAATTGAATACAATCACTGCTCGGGTAACGTTAGGATAAATAATACATTACACATGAAAAACAAGCCCCAGAGTAGAAAAATGAATTTTAAAGAACCTAAAATATTTGTGCTGCACAGAAACACAACTAGTCCCCCCAGGACTATCAGCCAGAGGTGCAACCACAGCATTTAATGGTTTGATGGAGTACAGGAGTCACTGCACTGCAGAGCGGTTGCAAAAAACTCATGTTTTGTGTTTCTGCACTATTTGCTTTGTGTTTTAATTAAACCCTCCCTATATGCAATGCACAAGTGTGAGCTACACCAGCTGTGCAGAGGCAAATATTACTGGTAGGTGCTGCAGTCTTGGTCAAAGTGCTCACTAGAGTGACAATTAAAGAACATAGTCCAAAAAAACATAAAGGTTATACAAGTATATTGAAAGCATATGATGGTAGCACTGTATTTTCCAGAACTGTACTCAAATTAACATCACACAGATTAGAAGTGCCAATTCTCACCTTAGAAAGCAGTGTCCTTTACCAATACACAATCAGTTAATTACTAAAGATATTAAGAATATTTTAACAATAAGTTCACCCTAAGATACATCAAAGTTGTATGTATAAGCAATACAGGAAAAACATCTCCCTATAATTCTTTGCTATCCCCCTGTGTGGCCTTTCCAAACATACAATGCTGTGTGAAGGGCACGTCATCCTCCACGAAGGGCTCAAAGTCCTGCCGGTGGGCCTGCATGTACTGTACAGTCTCCTGGCGCAGGCGCAGGTGTCCCCTGGAGTGGCCCTCCAGTTGGTCACCCAGGGCTCGGAATAAACAGTTCCTAGGAGGCGATGGATCATGGATGTAAGCATTGCCCAGCCAGCACATAAACACTGTTTAAACATACATGTATACATAATATAAACACAAATAGTGTGTGGACCTGACATGACCATCTGACACACAGTGGCCCTTACCCATCCCCTGGCACTTCTCTGAGCTTCAGTCCAAGCACCTGCAGCTGGTTGTTGAAGCTGATGAACTCATCTGCCTCGTCCTCCCCCTGCGGCCGGTTCTTCCTGTCCTTAGCCAAGGCCCTGCGTGCCGCGCGCTCATCCCGCTTTCTCTCCAGCTCACACTTCCGGTTCCCTCGCACCGGCTTCCCGGCCTGCTTGCGGGACATGGGGACGGCACTCCTGCACGATCAGGCCACACCACACACTTGCGCACACTCACTAGCAGGCACACACACACACACACACACACACACACACACACACACACACACACGCACGCAAAGTAAAACACAGTCCGTCTAGACAAATGTTTTGTGTTAAAGACAAGGGGAAAACATCACTCAGACTGTCTAATTGAATAAGGCTGATTTCTACATCACTTCATTGAAATTTATATTGGTTCAGCATATGGCACAACTGGAGCAAAACCCAAAGCTGGTGTATACTATTACCCATCACAATAAGTATTTTATAAGATATTCACGAGTTATTTCTATTATTATTTATAACCAGCACACCAATCTAATGTCATGAAGTTTAAAATATACCGCGTTGGTGCAGTGACGTATGAGGACACAGCAATTTGGTACATAATCCATGATCATGCAGAACTTTAACTCCAAGGTTACAGAACGAAAAAGATTCTAGACTAACAACCTCACGTTACCCATTACCCTAATTTAATTAGTATATTTAAAGGCATTCTCTCAGTTCTCTCTCACAACTCCCCATATCGAGGTCCATGCAAAGTGTTTGACACACAATTTCTTAGACAAGTTGAGTCAAGGCCAAAACATAACATTCCAATATGAACTATGAAATAAAAACCTCCTGATTTTCATGGTAGAAAAAAAAACATCAGGTAGAAGTGCTAACGGTGTTAAAAGTGAATTCCGTTGGTGAAAATAAACTGTTTGAGAATTTGTTTACCTTATTCAGTCCTGTCCGCACCGCTACTTCCGGGACCCGAGTTTATTACGGCATCCTCTTGCACCCAAAATGTCTCGGGTATTTCATATTTACCGCTTCGCTTTTTTCCATGCAGCTTCAACGACGCGTTTTTTTTTTTTTTGCTAACATGAATAGGTTTGTGTGTTATGGAAATTATGGGTTGTAGATGCAGGTGTCTGTCGATCAGCTTCGCTCACATCAACATGATTCCTAGCTTGGCTCTTTATTTTTAGTCTTGAGTTTAACGAGAGACACGTGACGTTGGTTAAAGATGGCCGCTTCGGCTTTCGCCCCACTCTAGAAACCTATGGTTTCGCACTATTTTGTACTGTGCCAGCAGGCTGGGGGTGAGTCTCTCTGAGTTTCCTTCTATAATGTGACGTCAAAAGATTAACTTTGAAGTCTCTCTTTTTCAGTATATTGTTTTCTGCGATTTTGTTGTGACCAACTTCACCAAGTTCACGCTTCACTTTATTGACATTCTGTACCAGAGCGAACAAAATGTAGTTTTTCCAGGATACGACACACTAAACAAACACAAAAGACACAGAAACATCACAAAAAGTATCCCGACCTCGATCCACTCCCAACCCCAACTAAAGTTACACTTAAATTGAGTTATTTGAGTGATAGCTGGCAGTTTAACTGTAAAACGCGGTACGTAGCTCACACTCGTGGGCGGGGTTACCGCCTTATGACGTATTTCATGGCCCCCTTCGAGCCACACACTACACACGCGTGGGGGAGCGGCTGTGTCCCCCGGGGTCCCCCAGCCTGAGCGGGTCGTTTTTCCTCCCCGCCCCAAACTTGCTGTGCTGGCGCGGGAAGGCTCGCGCCGCCGGGTTGCCACACCTCGCCCGTCAATTCCTCCCGTGCACTTCAATCGTTCTTTTACTTTACATTTATTTATTTAAATGACGCTTTCTCCTCCAAATTGGTTTTGCAATGTACCTGATCGATGGTACTGTGGAGAAAAGTGTCGGCTAAGTAAATAAATGTATGTATAACTATGTGCGTTACAGTAGGGGCGAGATTCGAACCTCTATCAGGGTTATTTAGCAGGTTGGTTTGGGGTCCAAACTAGAGCAGCTCCGCAACTTCGATAAAGATTATCGTTAAAACCCCCCTTTTTTTGCTTAAGGAGCATAGTAGTGACGTTTCATAACCACATGTCTTCCTCAGGTAACATTGGTCTCTTTGAAAAGAGTTAAAATTATGTAAATTAGCTGAGTTACCCGGAGCTGCCGGATCAGGAAGGTGTAGTGGTGTAAACATAACAACAGGTTATATAATCCTTAAACTGTACTTATGTATAATTTATATAACTGGCAGTTTCAGCAAAGAGCAGCTTGCAGAGAGCCGAAAATAAGCGTTTTATTTTTGCATCATATCTCACAGCAATATAATAATTGACCCGATGATATCATATTTTTATTATTATTTCATTATTGTTATTTATTGATTGAGCAGACGCCTTTCTGATTCAGCCGTTGATGCGGTTGCCTAACAGCTTTATTAAATCTTAATGACTGCGGCAGGTGATGGGATTCACACTTTTCTCATTTTCATACATACCAGGTGGTGACTCTAACCACAGCGCCACCTGCTGTCGAGAACAGTGCAATGCAGTACAGAACTGGAAATGAACCAATATTTGTGTTTTATTGGGGTTACAATGTCTGGCAACCCCTGGAGGGTTAAGGTGGGGGTGGGGCGGGGCTTTTCGCACACACTGGTGCTGCAAAACACATGTACATGTACAGGTTGGCGGGGACGCGGCCCCTGCGCTTCCCGCACACACGCGTACAGGTACAGGTTCACGTAAGTGTCCGGCGGGGGGCGGGGCGCACGCTGTAACGGATGGTTTTTTTGAACGGTGGCCCGCGGAGGGGAAGAAAACTGTCCTGTAGATGTTAGTGGCGCTTTCAGAAAAGTTTAACACGCAGAGAAGATGTTTAAAACGCAAAAGTGGGTGTGACAAGAAAAGAACTGAGATTCGCAGAGGGGCGTTCACAGTGTAGCTCACAAAAAAACGTTTCATACCTGCATTTAGAGCAAATGCAGCATCGCAGGCGACTTTGTTGTAATGATGCGCCAATAACAGTAAACCGCGCTGCAGCGAACTTGCGGAAAGAAGCGCAGGTTAAGTGCGCCGGGAGCAGCAGTTGTACGCTGCAGTTCCGCAGGGCGCCACGCGACCTCCAGGGCAGCCGAGGTGCGCGACCGGCTGGGACTCGATCCGCGCCGCCTCGCAAATAATGATCCCAGCTGGGCACGGAAGTTTGCTTGAAACTCAGTTTATTCATGAAAAGTCCCTTTTACCACCAAGTCCCACTCAATACAGGTTTAATGATACAGGTGTTCCTAGATTTAGTCACTGTTTAGATTTTGTAAAAATAAAAAATAAAAATATACTTTAAAAAATGACTGTGTAAGATGCATTTCAATATTTTGTTCGTGTTAATTGTGCTGCCAGCTAAAAGTGGGATGAGGAAATCCAGACTTTACTCTGCAACCGACAGATATTTCAGAAAACGATTTAAAAATATAATAATTTGTACAAACATTCTGTATCTGAAATTAATAGGTGGAACGTTCATAACGTGAAAAGCCAGTGTTATCAGCTATTAATAAGTAAAAGCACATCCATGCTGATAATACTCTGCAGACCGTGAATGTTCCATGTTGTGGACTGAGTGTTGAGAAAATAAAATGTACAGTACTGTGCAAAAGTCTTAGGCACCTGTGGGAAAAATGCTATAAAGCGAGGATGGTTCCAAAAATAATGCCATGAATACTTATTAATCAATAAACCTTCTAAAAAGTGCAGTAGACAAAAAAACCTCAATCAGATCAATATTTGGTGGGACCACCCTTTGCCTTTAAAACAGCATCAGTTCTCTTATGCAAACTTGCATGCAGTTTAAGGTAGAGGTCGGTAGTTTCTTCCAAACATTTTGAGGAACTGGCCACAGTTCTTCTGCAGACTTTGACTGTCTCTGCATGTCCTCCCAGACTGACTTGATCATGTTGAGATCAGGGCTCTGTGGGGATCATACCATCTGTTGCAGGATTCCTTCTTTTTGCTCAAGATAGTTGTGTATGACTGAGATTGGGTGTTTGAGGTCATTCTCAGGCTGCAGAATGAATTTGGGACCAATGAGAAACCTCCCTGATGGTAGATAAGAATCTACCTGTACTTCTCAACAGACATTGAAGTTGCATGCCTAAGACTTTTGCACAGTACTGTATGTTATGAAACTGATTTAAAATAGTTGATTTCAGTGCAAATACATTAAAGTTTTGTCCAGTCTTGCTCTACTGTCGCTGTTACAGGACTCCTCCTCTGAGCTGGTGCAAATGTTCACGTTTCATTCTATTTTTCCTCCCCTCTAGAAAGCGGAGCCGCTCAGTGGGTTCACATCCGTGCTGCATCCCGAGTGTCCCCTGTCCCCCACCCCGTGTCCCCGCTGGCCGCCATGCTGCTGGGTTTGTGCTGGCGCAGACAAAAATGGAGCGGCATGAGTGCCCTTATAGTGCTTGCTGCCTGCACAGCCTGCGCAGCTGTGCTCCTGCTGTTGTCCCGGCTGCGCGAGTGTACAGAGGAGCTGCGCAGACACACACAGCGCAGCAGGCAGCAGGAGGAGGCTCTGGCCGCTCAGCTGCAGGGTGAGTCTCAGGTCCCCACATCACCAACAAGCAAGGCAATAAACCAACACACTCATCCATTTGTTATCATTAAGGCAGTATTGAGGGTGAGCAAAAAGTCTGGAACCACCCAAATATCTTAAGATGCCTCATGTTGGACAACTAAAATCATTTTGCATGAGACCAGTGGATGTATCTGTAAGGTTTGTATGAACACTCTGCCAACTTGAAGGCATCTTGAACTAAACCAAACAATGCCAAATGGAAAGGGGGTCATGTTACCAGTAATGTTTAATGTTTAATTTTGAAACACATTAATTTTTGATATCTTTACTGGTTATGAAGTTTTAACCATCACAGTGCAGGCGTGCAGTTTTTGGACACCCGATTCCTGAGTCCTTTAGCTGTCTCTCCCTTAAGAGCACTACAGATTGTTAAATTTGCGACAACAAGACTTACTGGTCTCTTTCATGATCCCACTCCATTTCCAAGACGGCCCTGTTGAGTGAGTTCTGTGCCCCTTGTATTGGATTAGAGGATTAATTCGAGTGTAACCAGGCGCATACCTTCACAGCTCCTGGTTTCCACAGCAATCTGAAATACTGATGCAATTTTAAACACATTAAAATGCTTTATCCCACTGCATGAAATGTGGAGGGATGTTGAACAAAAAATGTTTTGTATTACAGTGATTCTAGGTTAAAGGAGATATTCTCTGTTCTTGTCTGATATGAATGCAGTATAATGGCCTAAATTTGGGATATTTTCAAAGGGCACAGTAAATATAGGGAACAAGGTTGGCTACACTGGCTGAACTTTTCTGAATGAGTGTTTGCAGTTTATTTAGAGTGTCAGATATTCCTTGTGTCTCCATACCCTGCTCCTGTATGGACCCCTTCCAGTGCTGTATGAGCATCGCTCCCGTCTGGAGAGATCTCTTCAGAAGGAGAGAGCCGAGCACAAGAAGACAAAGGAAGGTTGGATCTCTTTCTTCCTTGAGTCCCTCATTGTCATTGCCCTGCAACAGTGGACTTTAGATGTACTTTGGCCTGAGGTTTCCTTTTTATTACACCACACACCAATGCAGTTGCTTTCTGTGTATGTTTCCCAAACTCACCTGAGGGTATCAAGGCCACGTCTTGCTGTCAGACTTACCCTTTCCACGTTTCTGTCCCCTATGCCACACATCTGCAGCCTTTCTCTATCAGGGTGCCAAATTACTAATGGAGTCCGTTCTTAATGCTGCTTCCACAGTTCATCCGTGTGTTGAGCTCCTGCATTTTTCAGCACTTCATGGTCCCTTTGCGTCACTTTGAAACTATTTATCTGTAGATTTCCTCTCTTTGTCTTTCAAACTGCTGACATGTAGATTTCCTGCAGTACAAACTGGAGGCCCAGGAGACACTGAACAAGGAAAAGGTATGACTTTAAACTGCAACTGTAATGTAAAATCACTGTAATTTACGCTACACTGATTTTCATACCAAACTTCTCTTTGTCTGAGCAGCAGGATTCCGTGAACAAATACAGGGAACTTAGCTCTAAGCATAGCCTCCTCAACGTGGGTACCTGTGTATGGAGATGTGTGAGCTCTTCAAAGCTCAACAATACACCAGTTGTCTCTTTCCTGTGTTGAATTTTCTGTGCTCATTCTGTGTGCTTTCTGCAGAAGGAGCTCGCAGATCTGCGCAGCCGGCTGCAGTTGCTGCACAAAGAGCACGGACAGCAGCGCCTTGCTCAGCTCCGGTCCCTTGAGGAGTGTCAGCAGGGGGCAGCTCTGCAGGCCACAAAGAGCCGAGGACAAATCTCATCACTGCAGGGTTCAAAAATGTTTCAATCATCTTCTTGACATGCAACTCACAATAATAGTCTGCTCCAGCAATAGACTATTCAAAAATACAGTAATGTGGTAAATGGGGTCCAAAAAATTTAGAGGTGAAAAATGCAGGGGCACCTTATTGCAAGGTTAAGGAAAAACCGTATTTCTGCCAGTGTTCCAGCTACAATGTGAAAAGCAAAAGAAAAATGTTTTCATTTATTAGATATACAGGAAATAGACTGATTATTACAAATAAAACATGCATGTGACAAATATGTGTTAATATAATAGGGTAATAATATTGTAACAAAATGGCTCTGACTGTACTGTTCACTGTAGTAGTGGACTGTCTGGGAGACTCGACTGTGGGAGCAGCGTGTTTAAATACCGACCACTCGAGCACAACAACTTGCCCGCCACGGAGCAGCAGTGCATTATGGAATAACTACCGCCCACCACTTCTACCGTAATACTAATAAACCCAAATGTAGCCAAATGTAAACCAGCTTCAGTAAATCCTGTGCATTGGTCGCCATCAGAAGATGATGTTGGTGTTTGGAAAGGGAGCGGGAGGATGGGAGCCAACCACAGGTGCACTATATCAAAATTTGCCTCATCACGGGGTTTTACCGTACAATAATGATATAACAGTCTAGTACCATGTACATCCTACACAGTACTATTGCTACTGTGTACTTTATAATATCCATGGGCATTTGGCATTTGGTCTGGGGTGTCATGGTGTGCCAGGGCTCAGCTGACTAAAATAAGAATGTGGACTCTAAACTATGGCTTAGAACTTAATTCATATCGAAATTGTTAAATGGTGACTTTAACAAGTTAAGATAGATCCCCGGCAGACTTTATTGTACTACATAACCATTTATTCTTACATCTTACACACAATATGTTGATGGTAACTTCTTGACACCTCTATGTTTCTCAGACCTGGTGGTAAAATTGCAAGAAGAGACCAGGCTGCTGAGAAACTCCCACCAGCAGATGCACCACCAGCTGCTCCATGCTCAGGTCAGCACTCTTGTTCTGCCCCATCTCTGTCCAGAACTGGCCCTTTCACATCAGCTTGTTTAGGGATTCAACTGACTGACCTGCTGGATGTCCCAGCAGGTTGGAAAGGCCCTTCTGAAGAAACCTAATTCCTCTGACCTGCTACTGCAGGAACAGATGCAGTCCATGGCAGGACCCAGTCAGCTTGCCCACGAGGTTTCAAAAGCTTACATATTCCTGCTGGAGAAAATGAAAGCAGTTTAGTTCAGTCACGTTATCCCCATCATTAAGCATCATCAAGTTTTTACTTTTAACAGTGATTTGCATGTTGTGCTCCTTCTATTTCAGGTTTCCATGGGACCCCTGAAACTAGAAGTTCTGAGGAATCCAGCTTTGAGCAATTCTACAGGCTTGGGGCCTCAGAGTCAGGTTGTTAAAATGAAGTGGGCTGAATCAGTTCATAACTGTGGTCATTACTTGTGTTCATCTTGTTAATTAGCTTTGTGTTAATTTTTTATATATATATATATATAGCATTTATATAGCATTTTTCTGAACTTTATTGTTGTTACCATTTTTCTTTAGAATGCCTTCCCTGATGTCTCAGCCTAATTTGTGCTTGGAAATCTGTAAGGGGCTAGATAATAAAGAAGCTATTCCCAGAATTTTTTAAGGGAAAATTTTAAATCTGTCCTGCCACAAGTTCACTCAAAGCATTTGCAACCATGCAAAACATTATCACCAGACTAGCTGCCCATATTGCAAGTTTTATTAGGTGTCACTACTGGTGTTGCGTTTTACCGATATTCCAGCAGCAGAGTTTCATAACAGGTTTCAGGCATCGATGTGTGTAGGAGACATAAAGGGAATGTTAAAATAAAAAGGCATAGCACGGCAAACAGTGCACATGGTTTAGTTAACAAATAACATGTTAGAAAATAAGTAGCAAGATGGTTCAACAGTGGGGGGTGATAGATTATAGTTAACCTACCTTTGCTTCCCTCAGTATCCTACAAACCTGAAAATAAGGACAAGCACAGGAGAAAGAATACAGCATTTCCTTTAAACATAAACTGAGAGGCAGTCCTTTCCCAGCATCCTCAGCCTGTCTGTATTCTGCTAAGTCTGCAGTCACTCTGGTTACTCATCTCAACTCAGTGTGTGGTCAGAGTTTCACCCCATATTTGGGTCAATAAGCCACTAAACAATCGGAATAACTAGGGGACAGTGTCTTTATTTCAAAGTGAACAGTACTATGAATGCTGGATAAATGAATAGCTGTACAACAAGTATCCGTATAACGCAAGAGAGGCAAACCCTTCACAGAGGTTTTGAGTCTTCTGATTTGTGAGCATTACAGACGTGTGAAAATCAGAGACACCATGATGATGGTTTACGCATAAAGAACTGTTATGTTATGTTGATCAACCATGCAGGTCAATGCTCTTCCTCTTCATCCTCCTGAAGAGAAGCTGTCATACACTGACACAGAAGCTGTAGGGAAGCGGCTGAATGAAATCCATCCCATCAGCCAGAGGGGCTTGTCTGTCAGTGACCTGGAGAGGAAGTCAGGCACAGAAAAATGGGTGCTTGGACGGGACAGGTACATCTGACCATGGACTTTTCTTTTTTTGCCCCTGTTTTCACTTTCCAAAGATGTTTAGGACTTTTATTTTCTGCTCTCTGTAGTCCTTTTAGTTTAAGCAGGAACAATTCAACCAAGCAGCACATTTATAATCACAGCAAACACCGGACTTCCCCAAAAACTTATCAGAGGATAAATTCTCACCACAGAGGAATCACTGGGAATAGTGAGTTGGAGGGGAAAAGCCCGGAGATCCCTGACGATGAGAAGGACTTTGGTGAAAAACAAGGAGACGAAGGACAAGAAATTGGTGAGTTTTTTTTCTCCCATCTGCCCACATCTTACAGCCCACCTTAACCCACTTTAGGTTCTGTGTGAAGTGACTTATTTAATTTTACAAAGTTGGAATATAATTTAATGCTTCTGTAGCAGAGACAGGTACAGAAAACAGGTAAAAACATTACTGATCTGGAAGGAAACTGCACATGTACAATGGAGTAATAACAAAGAAGACTAGAACAACACTGGAAGAGATGAACATCAAACCTATGCAAGCACTTGAGTGCAAAAGGAGAGTGTGTGGATGAACAAAAAACAGCTCTCACTACTTAACTGGACCAGTACATTGTTGAAAAAGTTCCCAGAGACCCCACCGAGTGCACTGGAGTGGCTTGTGTGAAGTTCTGCAACATCACACATGGCTTTAAGATTAGCCTGCAAAATCATGTGTGAAAAGTCACTGGCTTTAAAATGTAGGACACAACCAGTGTGCACAACCAGTTGCAGGAAGTGCAATGTCTGGGCTTCACATTTGCTCCCCTGCAGTGATGAATCTGAAATCTCACCGCCCTGGTATCCCAGCACAAACCCATCTGGACCAGCAAACGCAGGCGGTCTCTTCAGGACCAGCAGCTAATCCTCCATACACGTAAAAACCTCATCACTATCACAGCTGGAGCATTCTGTGTCATAAAGCTTCAAATAAAGCAACAAGAGGGCCACAGACACGCTCCAAATCTAAATGAATAATTAGCATTACGACACAATACTAAGTAATTAACGTTAATTTTGAACAACCGTCCCTTGGTGTAACTGCATGATTAGTTCAGAAAGACACAGAAATGTACAACTATCAATCCAACTGTAGCACTGCAGCCACCTTGACAGAAACTTGTGAAATTCCCTAGATTAGATTAATTGATAAAATAGTGGGCTTCTGGAGTTGGGTCAGAATGTGACGCAATGCTTTTTAATGTGTTTGCAGATACCTTTGGGCAGAAGCAACCACGGGGCCCCCAATTCATTGTCCAGGAACCAATGGTGGGTCAAAAAAATATAATTTATAGTGCAAAATAGGTATAATTTGAATGTCATCTCTGTTACCCTGTTACCTTACCTTGTACATGTCACAAGTGTATGCTTTAGTTTAAACTTATGTCCTTTTTTAGTAAAACTTCCTTTAATGTACAGGAAATATGTTCACAAAACAAAAAAAATTCAATGACTTGAAAAAGCATGGGGCAAAAAAATTAAATGGACAACAAGGGAAGTGGATGAGAAAATGAGTCACCAAAAGCAACCAGTGGAAATACTACCTTAGTTTTCTACATTGCTGCTGTTCTCAGGACGACTGGAGAATGAGAGAACCAGAGGATCAGCCTGAGGAAGAAGAGGAGGAAGAAAAGGCAGCAGGCAGTGAAGATGAATATTAACATATACAGTAGCACCAACTTTTCATGACCTGTCTCTTGTTTACTCATTGTCCCCATATCCAAACTAGGCCCTTGTTGCACTATACCTTTTACTTATTTGACCTCTGTCACATCAAGTTTATACATTTCTATTGTTTTTCAAATAACAGTGACTTGTATTACAAAAGTAAGTTGTGCTTTAATGGACTGCAGTTAATTGTTTTTAGAATTACCTGCATCATTTACTATATACTATCAGTATTTTTCACTGAGCATGGAATGTAATGTTACATTTTTTAATTCATGTACAGCAGCATTTTTTACATGCTTATGTACCTGTGGTATGAATCTGACCACAGCTGTCACTATGTGGTGTTGTTTAATATCATACTAGTAATCTTTCTCATAAATCTGAGACCTGAAACTGAGCAGACGCTACAGTTGACTGTGAGAAACTGGCTGCTTGTCCAGAATTTTCCGTCACTCCCTGTACCTCCCAGATGGTCTCCCGACCATCGCCACGCTGCGTTGGAGGTGGTTATTGATGATGGATGCATGTTCAAGTTGTCATTTTCCTTCTGAATAACACAGAAATGTTAAGTGCAGAACCACTGTCTCCTTAAAAAGTTGGTTTTAGAGATAAAATCGCTTTGTGCGGGTGGGTGTGATGCAATCCAATTTTTACCTGTTAGAATAAAACATTTCTTGAGGGATTTTGCAAAAAAAAAGGTGAGTCTTAAGTCAGCCATTTGTTTTTTGAAGGCAAAACATATTTTATTTAAGTTAATGTTACATTTAATGTTTTTGCACAGAACAGTCTGGACAGCATTTCTCGCTGGCGACGGAGTAGGACAGTTTATTAACAAAATCTGGACCAACAACAATTTTACAGTTGTATACGAATTGCAAGAAGCACCATGAGTTAGTTCCATTTAGATGGATTTTAAAACCTAAGTGGTTAAATTATACTCACTTTTCGTACAAAAACTACGAACAGCATTACGACTACATCCTGACCGGAACACGGTCAAGCTACAATGATAATGATATTATTATTATTTATTATTATTATATTATTATTATTATTAAGTCAGTTCAACAGCGCTTTTAAATCACAGCCTACTTGTGCGAACACGTTTCAAACAAGAATGAAACCAACCGACCAACAGCGCAGCGCGCGGTCAACTTCCATCAAGCTATTTCGTCACATCAGACTCACAACCGTGATTGGCTGCCGTTCCTAGCAAACACCGCCCTCGCTTGAAGTCTCCGCCATTTTGTAGCTCATTCTTCCTGAGTTGTGGCAGCGGGTGATGTAGCTCGAAACCGTGTGTCTTTCGATAGTTTTGAGTAGCAATATTTGCTGTAACAATTGAAAGGGAAGTTTTATAAATAGTTATCCAGTTACCTTGTAGTTGTTCGAGAAGCTGAGAGAAAAGGGACGCGATGCCTAGTCACCCACTGCGCGTGGCGGTTGTGTGCTCCAGCAACCAGAACCGCAGTATGGAGGCGCACAACATTCTCAGGTAACACACACGGCAGGAAACGGGCAGAAAAAGAGGCTTCAACTGAACTGTCACACAGAACAGTCGGCAGCATTCCTCGCTGGCGACGGGGTAGGAGCGGCTAACTGTTAGCATTCGCTGCCGGGTTTGTTCCCTTCCTCATCCAAGCTGCCAACCTGTCCAGGTTAAAGTGGCTTGGATCATCTGGCGCAGCTGGTTGCATCGTGGCTAAAATCGTTCACCTTCACAGAACTTTCTAGAATGTTGAAAACACAGATGGCGAAGACCCGTTTTTTCAATTTGTTACTAATCCTTAAACTGTTAAAGCCACCAAAGAGCGACAGTCCACCCCTTATTCGAGGACACTAAATTGATTAAAGTGATGACGTTTCATTATGTTCTCCTTATTCCTTCTTACCACAATAGTCTTTTATTTGATTTAAGACCCGAGGTTTTAACCAAAAAGAGATGGTAGCCTGAGCAGTAAGGAGTTTGAAAGCTGCCTTTTCCATGGGCACGAAACAGTTTAAAGGTTTTGCATTTTAACGACTACTGAAACGGACCACTCCGGGGACGAATAAAGGGGACTTGCTCGAACCGGCAGCCGCACTTAAGACAGGGATGGAGAAGCTGTAGGGCCCCCCCTGACGGAGTGCGTGTCTCGTGCACGTTAGCGTAATTTCTAACGTCTGCAATTAACAGGCTCTCGTCTGTTTCCCTGACAACATGCACAATAAATTTCTCTCACTGACCCCAAACAATTTAGTAAGTTTTCTTAAATATTTCATTAGTTTGAAATGATTGATTGCTTTGAATGAACTGAAAATAAAACTGGACCACACAAAAAATATATAAAACAAGTGTTATGTCTTCTGCCTAAATCCCAGCCACAGTAAGACCTAGATCATTGAGGTAAGCATTTGGATTTCAGCATTGTTTTTTGGAATTGGAAGCTGTGAAATTAATTGCATATGTACATACTTAAAAGTACATTCAGTGTCATTAACTGCATTTTGAATTTAATAAATTATTAAAAAGCACAAATGTAATTCCAAAGTGTCATGGCTGCTCATAGGAGCAGTTGATGCACTGCTGATTGCTCTCTGACGCTATTCACTTATTTCCGCTTAACGAAGGATTAAATTTTGACATTTGGGGCCTTGTTCTGTGCAATATCGGCATAGTGCATGAGGTGGGGAACAAACCTGTTAAAAATATTAACTGATTTGTCTAGATGTGCAATATAGACAGCTTTGAGTTGAAGCAGAAGCCCCTATTGTACTGTTTCTGCCAGTTAGGTTGCAATGTTGTCAAGGCCAAGCAACTTCAAGATGTTTATTTTAAGGTTTTTGCTTTTATTGTGATGTCCCTGTAAATTGAGAGTTTCTTTATTTGTACCTGAGAAATTGAAGTGGTTCTATTTGCATGTTAGTTGTTGTGGTTGACAGGTTGCATGTACAACCGTGGGCTGTTTCTGGCAGTTCCTGTTGTTATATGCATGTATAATCAGGCTGTAGAAACTATTGATACGAGACTCTTCAACTCCCTCCCTGCAGGGATGAGGCTCAAGTTTTCAGTTTTCTTCCACTAATGTGGATCCAGGAAAAGAAGTAGATAATAAGAGGTGATGAACAAAAACTTGTGCTTGAACCTGCAGGACTGAGCTGAATAGCCTTGTGTGACTGACAGGATATATATATATAATGTCTTTACCACAATGTAAATAACTTTTCCTCTCTTACATTTTTGCTTTCATTACCATTCCTGCTTATTACTCATTTTCAAACCCTGTTTTTTTTTAATCTGCTGAATTTTTCCTTCTCCCCCACCCGTTTTTTTTTCCAACCCTGTATGTCACCCCCCCCCCCCCCCCCTTTTTTTANTTTTTTTTTTTTTTTTTTTCTTCCCCCCCCCCTTTTTTTTTTCCACCCCTTTTTTTCCCCCCCCCCCCCCCCCAATATTTTTGATGCAGCAAACGGGGATTCGATGTACGCTCTTTTGGCACTGGGACCCATGTGAAGCTACCTGGCCCAGCACCGGACAAGCCCAACGTGTATGAATTCAAAGTGACCTACGAGCAGATGTACAATGATTTGGTCCGCAAGGACAAAGAACTGTATCCCCTACGTACCACATTGCACAGGTCGCACACCCCCAGTACACTTGGTCGGTTCCTGTATAATTTGGCACTCATGAGCTGCTGAGCTAAATTTTATCATCCGCATATCTGTCCTGTGTTCAGTAGATGCCACAAGGAAGTGGCATTATAGAAACGCAGACGGGAATAGACAGTACCATGTAATGCAGGTAAATGTGGATGTTTGTTTACAAGTTTTTTTGTGCTGTACATTTTCTAGCTAGGTAATGTTTGTAATGTCACAGAAAATCAGTTAGACTATTATTGTTTAAATTATCTGAACCTTTTAATGTACCAGCCAGAAGTTTGAGTACATCTACTGATAATTGGTCTTTCCCTTTACATGAGGCGTTCAGCTGACGTGTTAGTGGATATCACCTGATGCACTAGATGCCTGCAGCCGTTCCCAGAGATGTATGGCACTCGTGGTGCTTTGGTTTCATTCTTCTGTCCAGTTTCAACCAATCTATAGCCGTAATATCAAGGTTAGCCAGTTGTACTCAAGCTTTTTATTGGTACTCTTAATGTGTTGCTGTGTTGCTAAATCTTAGCAAGACACTCCTTTGGTAATAAATGGTTAATATGCTTGGCTTGACCAAACATTCTAATGTCTATGCTTGCAAAATTGAGTATATAGAATGATTCTGGTTTAAAAAAAAAAAAAAAAAAAAAACCACGTGTTTTTGTGAGGGGTGTAAACACTAGTTAGTTTTGCTGTCAGAGGAGCTGTTGATAGCTCTTATACCCAGACCTTTAATAGCAGGCATACATCTTCACTTTTGAACAGGTTTCAAATCCTGCTCCTGTTCTGAAGGTCCTGATGTCTCAATGTGCATAAAACAGTTGGTCCTTCTCAGTGCTCAAACATGACTGAACTTGATTTCTAGTGATATGTTTAATATAAGTAATTTCTTGGTATGTTTGATATTGACAGGAAAAGTCACACCACACTGGTACTTATCACTTATTGAATTAGTGTAGAGCTGAGTTTAATGTAGGTTCCTCGGTTTATTTCTGTCCAAAGCCTTCATACAAGTAGTCTGCCATCCTTAGACGTTTCAGTCTTGTAGTTTTCTTTTATTAGCACATTCAATTCCCTGTTCAGTGATTAATCTTAGTGTTTTCAGCAGAAAGTTTTTCTTGCCTTGTCTGTGTAAGAAAGCCAATGGAATAAGTCTAAGATTTAAATCACATTAAAATAAGAAAAGAAAAAATATATAAAATAATAGAAAAGAATGTGGTTCTACAAAAGAAAATTACTGTCTAGAAAGTAATCAGAGGTGGTTAGTGAATTTTGCTCAGTGTTGACATGTTTGACAGAACAGCGTAAATGAAGTGACAAAAGCATTTAGCAGAAGGAGTGAAGTTCGTGCTGCAGAAAATATTGTCGGGTGCAAAAGAATCTTTGATGTGCTTAATTACATTAATTTTAGCCATTTTATTCAAAACTTCAAGTTAAAATTGATAACCAAAGCTGTTTAAGAACTGTTAACATTTTGATGAAGCATATTTGATATCCTGAACTTAACCAGGTTACATTTCAGCGTGCATTCCAGCCTGCTGCAGCCCCTGGCCCATTTTTCTTTGCCTATTCTTGACACATGTCCTCAGTGTTCCATGATATATTTTGGTCAGTATTTCTTTGAAGTGTTCACAGATTAAGGGATTTAAGTTGGAATGGCTCACTTAAATAGCTTTGTCCTTGGACTCCTGCTGCTGCCAAGTAAACACTTGCCTCATTCAGCTTCTTTGAGAAGATGAACAGATTTCTACTACTCATTTTTCCTTTGACCGTAATGTTCTTTACTGCATCTAGGCAAGTCACCACAGGAGTATCTTGCTGCCACTACCATGCTTGGCAGTAAGGTGTGTGTGCTAATTGGGTTACCTTTTACTGCTGGTTTTGCCCTTTACATTTAGAGGGGAAGAACTGAAATTTGCTCTTAGCAAATACCAACTCTGCTTAAATTTGCCAAATTTATAGCTTCAATTTAATTCTTGCTACCCTCAGCCCAACCCTACCCCCGTGTAAGGTTCCAGATATCAACTGAAAAATCTTTCTGCAACTCTTGACTTCATTGGCTTCCTGTGCCAGATTCTTTCTAGACTGGTTTTATGATTTCACTGTACAGCTTGATCTGTGACATGGCACAATGCAGTTTGCTTTTCACCCAATGCTTTTAATCCCTTCTAATTGTTGTTTGCCTCAAGTGAAATGTGTTCTTATGAACTGCTGATAAATTTTCACATTTGGCCATAAAAGACCATTAATTAAACGTCAGCTCCTTTCAAGAACACGCAAATGTCATATGGTTTTTATCCCAGAAAAATCACCCGGTTTTGCCCAGGTAAGCTGCTACATTACCAGATTATGTAAGTGGAGACATATTTCAGTACTTATTGTCATAAGACAGGCTAGTAAAAGTCATATGGACTGTTATATAAAAATCAGATAAAATGTGTATGAATCTTTTGCTAAGGGGAAATTTGTTGGTCATGTTGGTGCAGGAGAATGGTCATTAACACCATGATGCTACTGTCTTGTAATGTTTTTCATGTGTATTTGGCAGAAGGAACCCCCCCCCCCCCCCCATAAGGTGATTTCTGAGTGCAGGTTAAGTAGCTCCCAACATTTAAGGAAGCTGACGAATTTGAATGTAGGCAATTCTAGTAAATTGTGGTATTATAAACTGTTTATAATACGTTTTAAGTTTATTATAAGTTTTTAAATTAGCCTTTTTAGAGTTGCAGGACATTCAGTATAGTCAAGAAGAAAGGGATAACACAATATAAGGTACTTTTATTCTGAAGTTAAATTACTTTTAATTGTGTTTTAAAAGATCATTTTATGGAGTTTTAAAAACAAAAGTCTTGGCCAGAGTTGTGCAGTGGTTAACCTTGTTAGTGTTCCAGAGCAAAAATCCTCAGTGCCACACTCCATGCCTTGTTCTATTTTTTTATGTGGAATACATTAGTGTTGTTAAATGTAATGCTTTTAAAACTGCGTTTTTAAAATGACAGAATGCTGTCGCTAAAGCATTTGGTTCTTGTGAACCTTGTCTAAGAATTCTTAGATTCTCAATTTTAACTGATTACATTTTGTATGTTGGGATTTATAGTTTATCTTAGCATTTTCAAAAAGTTTGAAACCCATTTTCTTGAGCCATTAGTAGTGAATTCTTAACATGGCAGACTCCTTTTGCCCTTTTCAGGTTCCTGGGTGTGTAAAGCTGTGTGGAAGTGGCTGCAGTCCTTATATAACTGGCTTGCCCGCTGTACTGAGAAAATGGTAGCAGAAGAAGCAAGTTTTGGGGATGATTGGAAGAGTTGCTCTCTTTAAAATGACTCTACAGTAATGTAAGCCAACAGTGGGTTCTTCCCATCCACAAGGATGTTTTTTTAACACTTAAGTGCTGTAACTTGGTCTTTCAGATGTCAGTTGCAGTTTGACTGAAAAAAAATCTTGAATTTTGAATGGAATAGTGAATACTACATAGGATTAGATGAATAATTTTTTGATAAGCTGAGGTATTTGACCCTCACAAATCAATTTCTCATTTTATTCTACTCTGGTTGTTCTTTGGTACCTTTGAGCACATAGCTAGATTGAGGCAGAGAGACAAGGGGTGGTCCTAGTTTCCTTTCAGATTTTTTTAATGTAAATTGCAATTCTGCAGCTCTTTGACTCCCTCTTTTCAATCTGTACACCTCCATAAGTTTCCTGAACTGACTTCATGAAATCTTAAAAACATTCCACTTTAACTGCCATCATTTCAGTATACATTAATCAATTGATATGGATTGACTCAATGAAATCGGTCAGTATATTAAGTTGACAGTAAAATCTTGAAAGACCAAAGAATATAATTTGCCAAGTGGAGGTGTGACAACTATAATGAAAATAGTGACAGTATTATACAACAGGAATTGGTTATATAGTGTTCTCAGTACTGCAACAAAAGTCTAAATTGTGCATTTCCCTGTTCAATGCACAAATTGTAGAACAGATGGAGTTGAAGGCCAGATTTTAGGATATATTTTACAAACATGCTAAACCCTGCTCCAAAAACAGGTGACCCACAAATAACATTTAAAGCAAAATATTTTGTTGCAAGTCCTTCCCAGAATGACATCACCAGATATTTTTTCCAGGTTTTACCTGCAGCTTTCACATGTTGCTTGTTGGTAACACTTCATCTTCACTCTGCTTTTGTACAAATGAGGTTCATGCTTAGTTGGATTCAGATCTGGTCACTGGCAGTTTAAAATATTCCACTTTTCCTATCTGGGCTACTGTTAACTGGTGTACATCTAATGTTGCTGTTCTTCAGCATTGTAAACTCATTTAGAAAGCCTAGATGTTTTTAGCTTTATCCTTACAGGTCAGCTGTGAACATCTTTGAATTGATTCTTCACTTAAGTTGTCCTTCACTTTCCTTCACTTTTCCTTCTCTTAAGTTGTCAATAAATACTGTTGAACATACTGTGGAAAGTCATGCATGTCTCAGCCATGAACCCCCCCCCATGCTTTTCTGAAATGGTGTTTTTCATTGGCTGTTCCTGGTTTTCTCTTTTCAATCACTTGGATGGATGTTTTTTGGTCTCATCTGTCCATAAAACTATGTTCCAGAACTACTTTTGTTTTTTAGATTTAAGCGAAACTTCTTTTGTTGCTGATGAGTTTACACCTTGCACCCCCCCACTCTTTGAAGGCTTTTGATTTCGATTTTCATTTTTACCTATAGAAATATTTGTCATGTACTTTAACTGTTCTTTGGTCCTTCAGTTTGTAGTAAGAACATTTTGAAGTTGTTTTTCCAATAAGTCGTACTGGTCTCCTTGGTCCTTTTTCCTTGCCAAAATACCTTTTATTAATCCATGTGAAGGCCGCAAGTCTCAAAACGTTAACCGTGCCTAGACTTTAACAGCTGTTTTTAAACTCATCTTCCCCCAAACTTAATCTATAAAATATTTATTCACTTGAATACATCTATGGAAAAAAATGGGATTTTTTCTGCTGCATTTTTTTTAAAAAAATATTTTTTTGAATTCAGACTTCCTGAGCACACAGCTATGTTGGTCTTATTTGAACTCTGTTTACATTTGTGACAATGTGGAGGAAGAGGGATATCTACTGTTTGGGGGAACACTGGTTCTTTTGTCCAGTTGTCTGCTGCTCACTGTTGGACTTTAATTATATCCGAGTTGCCCAGAGTCCTGTTTTGCCTTCTTGTGCAGTCAGCCCTAGTACTACACTTGCTTTTCAGCTAAAGTGTCATCTCATTGCCTCTTTGTATTTGCTTCTAGTCTTGTTCCCTATAGTAATTCCACCAACGAAAGGTTTGCTACGTTCTGCATATAAGTGGTGACTGAGCACTGCTATGGCTCAAGGACTGAATAGAATCCTGATGTAGTCTGTTTGAAAGAACCTCTTGTGGTAATGTAGTGTGATTTCGGTTGGTAAGAGTTAATCTCCATTCTGCAAGCATCATTGACTTGAACAGCTTTATTTATGCATCCAAGGTTGTAGGAAACATCACTGTAAGGTCTAGTACATAGTTATAAAACAATAGGACAGACTCATTAGAATTGACAATCCTTATGTACATCAGGAGAGTGTGGGGTTAAAAAAAAAGTAATGGGTGTGGCAGTTCAAGTTTTGTACGTCTAAACTTAAATGAAAAGCAAACGTGATTTGCAAATTCAGCGCACCAAAGTTAGTCCTAACGGATGTTGTCAATAACTTGAGACCTTTGAATGTCCTCACACAGCTCTAGGTGTAAAGTTCTTCACCATGCATTTAGAAACTTGTGCTTTGTAATAGTGTCTTGCCAAATATGGTGAAAGGATACCACAAAGTAGCTAGACCTTTTCTAACAATTCACATCTATGGTGTTGCTATATAAGGTTCATTGGTATTTCGTTATGAATTAATATACATCCACATTTGGCTACATTAATAATCTTATTACTAAATGGCTGTCTGGATGGAAGTGAGTCACTCCACACATTCAACACCTGAATCAGTACTCAGGAATTTCAAATATAATTTTGTTGTTGTTTTGACTTAAACTCCACTCACTTTTTTGTGCTATAATTTTTTTTGTTTTGTAGGTTTTCTTTTTGAAAGCTGGAGTTAGGAAGTCAGTTTGACAACCATCTTTTTTCTTTAGTAAAAGTGCTTGTTGGCTCAAGATTTCCTTGGCATTGGTTGTTAATGCCAGTGGCAGGTTAAAGTGATCTAATTGTTTCTTACAGTTATTTAAACCCACCCTGTAAGTTACCCAATTCATTTTTTCTGTCTTAATCATGCCAAATCACAAAGAATTTGGTCTAAATTTTGTACCTGACAAATTTCAGATGGTGACCTGTTCACTCAGCTTTTTTGTTCACATTTATTTTTCCATACTTTTAGCCTAAATGGTTTGCATACAGTGTTAAAGTTACCAAAGTGTTCACTTTATACTATGTGGAGAAGTTTCAGATTCTTCTTAGGTTCTTTAGACATCAAGCAGTCCATGTGTGGTAGGTGTAGAGCTGCTAAAACTGTGAAATCCTTGTTGGGATTGAGGGCCCACTCTGAGAGCCTTAGGGATTTGAATTTTTTTAAGGTATGGTTTATTTCATGGGTAGAAAACCATGAATAAATATAAGATACCAACTAGAAAAAGATGATGATCCCTCTTTCAGGTGTCCACTGTTTTGTGAGCATTTCTTTAAACGGTGTTGTTAGATTAGGAATACGCATTCCCTTTGATATGCTTAAAACGGTACACATTCAACATGATTCCTCATCTGTCGGGATGTCCATTAATGATAGAACTTTTTTCCCTGAATGAGGCTGAAAATTGGCCACAGCTTCATTTTCTACAAGCTGGTGGTAGGATTCCTTAGAAGGGTGATCCCGTAGTAGTTTTGGCCACCACTTTTGAAGATGTGGAATAACTACCCCATATGGCACTGCAGAGACATTGTCCCAATATACCACACAATACTGAACAGGCATGCCAGCATTTGGTGCTTTTCTGGTCAACATTCATCCCGCAGTTGTCATGCAATAACCCTGATCCTTCAGAAGCTAGTAGCACTGTTTCAAAGGATGGCCTATTGACTATATTCAGAAATTCCTCAAGGTGCTTTTTGATGAAATCCAATGTTGGGCAGCACAGCCTCTCTAGCACTGAAATCTACCTTTGTGGTAGAATCTTTCCTGAGATGGTCTGCCCTTACCAAATACCCACCCCCTCCACATCTGGGCAATCAACTGCATGCCTAGTGGCCTAAGCTGATGACTTTTTACAGTTGATGTTCAAGTTTTTTGATCTATTTCCAATGATGAGTACTGATAACCTTACAATCTCATACATGGTTCATTTGGAAGCTCTTCTGGAGGTCTAAGTTGAACTGATTGTGTGCTGAGCCCTTGTCGAAACTTTCCTACTATACCTTTGTCTGGGCTTGTTTGGGCATCCCTGATTTATCTGGTCACCTCAGGTTGATGATCCAGTTTGAGGTAGTGCTTGTTTGATAGCTCAGCACCTACTTCACCAGTATCTGGAACACAGGTATCAGGTTAGATCACTAACCTAAAAATTCAAATCTTTGACTTGAGGTTAGATCCAGTATTTAATCTTGAGTCACAAGAATGTTACATGGTGGGGGACTTGCTGTTAAGATACACTCCACAGAACTTCTGTTAACTTCAAAACACATCTTTTAAAGTTCTTGTTTTCCTGAAAATCTTGTTAACTTTGGTTTAAAAAAAAAAAAAGAAATTTAGTGCAGTTTAACACACCTATTTTTCAGTTATTCTACTTAAGATGTTAAGAAAGGCTAGTAGATGCATCTCTAGCAAATTGGTACTCCAGCTCTCTTGGTTTACTACAGCATATTGTACACCAGTACTTGCCTTGAATATGAAACAAATGATGATGAGATGTGAGGGAAGCGGAACAGTAATATTTTATGTTGCATTTTATGTTGTTTAACTTGCAACTCACTGCACAGCAGTATGTAGAACTTTATTTAAAAGTAATACTGGATGAAATATGCAAAATTACTAAATTTTATGTTGACTAGTATTTGTTAGTCTTCATATCACTGCTTGCCCACCCAAATGCTTTACAGCTCCCTGCCTTTTTTGAGAAGTGTTTAATGTACTAGTTACTGTGCCAGATCCTTATCTCATGGGCCAATGGATGGCAGTTATGGAAAGTAAGCTGCCAGAAGTTTTTCAAAGTAGTGGAGGAGGTGTCAAAGAAGCAAAGAGAAGGAGAACCAGCTGTAGATGATCCTACGACTTCAACTGACAGGCTCAAGCTGGTGGAAATGGAAGTACCATCTTCTCCCCATCCATGTAAAATCTCTACCTCCTTGATGTACAGTTGTCTCCACTTCAAGGTAAATGACACATTTTTACAGACAATGAAAGCTGTAAATTTCTTGAATTAAGTGCATCGGGCACCGGTGTGGCTCTTAGGGCTTTATTTACACTATTCTAAATAGTCTGAGAATGCCCAAGTCCATGTATATGCTGTCCTGGCTCACTGTGGGGAGTGCTGTCTTTCCTGTTGTCCATCCATGTGCTGCTTAGTTTCTGTCTCAAAAGCCCCTCTGTTGGCTTGCACCGCTCAGAGTTGTCTAGATTGCCGACATTGCTTTTATTTAGTTAACATACTTTTCCAAAGTGATGCAGAACTTACAAAGAAAAGAATGTAAAGTCCATTTCAAAACAGGTGAAGATAAACACAGATGTGCAATTATTGAAATGCTGTATCTGTGTGTAGAAGTCAGTCCTTTGTTGGCTCCACCAGACTTCTAGTAGCTACTTTTTGCAACTTTTTAAAAATAATTTTTAAATTATTTATTTATTTTTTGGTCAAACATTCTGTGAACCTTGACAACTCTTGAAGGGAACAAGAAATTTTGGTCACTTCCTGCTTCAGTGATTCTTTTTTGATAATCACTCTTGTTTAAGGAGACTACTATTATGACTAAATGTGCTGAGATTGCACTTGACCAATGACTCATGTCTGCAGCTATAATTCCTATCACAAAGCTTCCATAGTCCAAGCCATTGTCTGTAGCCATTTGACCAGTTACTTTATTTAACTTTAAAATAACTCAATATTTTAGTTAGCAAATCATCTTCAGTAGTCATGTCAGAGTTAAGATTTTGGGGGGGGGGGGTGTTAAGCTTACTTTCATGCTGTTACCCTCAGTGATGAAAGCCCCTTTCACTCTTTTGCATGTTGCACCGATGCTCATGTTGTGACTTCTGTGCACCTCCACTTTTGTGAAACACGATTTAGAGGTTGCCATCTTTAAAACATGGCAATATCATCATCAGCTTGGCTGAGCTCATTTTATTCTCCAAGCCTGTTATGGATGTTACTTTGCAGTCTACAAGAAGGGGACTCTGTCTTGCGCTGAGCACCTCGGCAGAAAAATGCAAACCTTACCCTGCCAAGGAAAACTGCACTTCTCTGCGTTAATGGTATGATTGTGGGGAGCTTCTCCATGGTAAGTGTGTAGCTTTGGTGGTAAATGGAGATGGTCAGTTGGTTACAGGGTAATAGGTTTGTTGGCAATATTACAATGATATAACAATTCTGTAGGTTGATGGTTAATGCTGTAGGTCGAGGTCTGCTGTCATCATGTACCCTACCTCACATCTAATACTTCCTGTGTTCCCTCTGGACTGCTGCAGCCTTGGATTGAGCAAGCAGTAACTAAGATATAGGTGATTGAGTATTTCTCTTTATTGCAGTTTTACGTGAGGTTGCGTGGATGTTCTGAATATAAAATTGTGGCTTCTGTGAAATGGAAAATGTGTGAATTCAGTATTAAGTTGGGGTAACAGTGGGGGGGGGGGACTATGTACACTTGTGCCTTGTGTTACAATCAACATTTTGATTTCTCTCTCGCTGTGTGTGTGTTTATACACACATATGTTGCGGACTGTGTTTTTGGTTTCCACCGTTAGGAACTGTGAACTTACTTGGACTTGGAGTGAAACTCAGTACTGTGCAGTGAGGGTATGAGCAGAGGCTTAGCTGTTCACCTCATTAATTCTGTATTTTTACAGCACCTACCCTGCAAATAGAGGTACATGTATATTATGCTATTTTTCATAGGTGACCAGGTTGAGAAATGTTTCTAAAATGAATCGATCACTTCATCATGGCAGTGAAACATCTTCCACACTCCAGTCTGATTCTCCTGTGATGTCTGCAGTGCAGAAGTAATATAACTCAGTGAATGAATAAATATGAATATTACATATATTTTTCCAACTTAGACTTTCGTGATGCTTTGTATTTAAAAAAAAAAAAAAAAAAAAAATACTGATGGTCCATACATGTTACTTCCAGCTAGATTAACACTGAAGCCTTATATTGTATGAACTGATGAAAATGGGATACATACTATTACAGTGAAAGTTAAAGCTATAATGAATTAATGTGATGTTTTAGCAGAGTTTAATGGTTGAAATTGAAGGATACAGCTGTATTAAGACGCCCTTTGTGACGTAGCCGGTAGATTTGAGAACAATTGAGTTAGACTTCTGGCCTCAGTTGTTTGTAAGCTGAGGTACAAGTGCAACATTTGTGGATGTATAGCCTCATAACTCTGATTTGCCTTATGTTTGTGATTCTGTAGCCTTTTAAGTGCTTTTTGTTCTGGATGGTGGATGATGAATAGAATTACTGGACAGCCCTAGTGTAACCTTCTTCAGGTCTGGTGCATCTGTTGCAGTCTTTTGCTGCACATGTGTAATTTTTATATGTGAATAAACCAGACTGTTGAGCAGAAATAAGGGTGTTTCTAAGGTAGGAACATCAACATATACTAGTCTAAGGGTTATTGCTTTATGGGCTAAAATGACTGGGTAATACCTGGAGTAGAAGGATTGAATATGAATAATTCAGAGATTCCTTTGTATCTTAGAACATTTTGGTTGGCTTGAGTCAAGTGAAGATTTGTAAGTTCAAACATTACTTTATTGGCTTTTGTGTTACACAGACTTATTGTAGGTAACAAGTTAGTTACATAATACTTGTTGGTAAAATAGTGTAACTTCTGGAGGAAGAGTTATCTTTGTGGGCGTTGCAGTCAAACTGACTCACTGCTCTGTCTGAAGTTTGTGTGTGTGTGTGTGAGAGAGAGAAAGAGAGAGAGAACTGACGCATGGCTGTCTAGTGTGTGTGCATGGGTGACTCAAGGCAACGTGGGTGGATGGATGCTGGTGTTGGAACAGTGCAGTTCTAACACTCATCTTCATTCTTCTGCCCAAGTTCTTCCTTCCCAATAAAAAGCCACACAATTCTTTATATCCCTCATGTGTTTTCCTTTGTCTTTTTTAGGCACAGCATAGAGGATGCAATATATCTGCCGGTGTGAACCGAGTAGCAACTAATGAAATGGCCATGTCAAAAAAGCATTTTAGCTCTTCAACAGATTTGTGTAAGAAAGTGTGGACACTTGGTCCTAGTTTGCAGTACATGGAATCGTGGGTTATAAAGAAATGGTGGGGGGTGTATCTTTGTTCTCAGGTTGATCCCTATCTGTGGTTACACCAATTAGGGCTGTCTAACACCTGAAGGTGAAGAAAGAATATTTACAGTTGTGAATTAGTTTTACTAATTTATTTATTTTATTTATTAGCCAGTTTATTAAGGTTTAGAACCTGTATTGTTTGTTCAGAGAAAAATACCATAGTCCTCAGTTTCTGGAATAATCTTCATAATATGGACACTACAAGATGGGTTTCATTGTAGTCGTCACATTTCTTTTTAGAAAGAGATGTTAAGACTTGCGCTAATGCTGAACCCTGCTTGGAATGATGATTCTTTGGGTAAGTGTGTAGAAGACCATCAGAACAACACGTAGTTTGGCGGCTGCTTGTTTAGGACCAACCTTTGCCCCATAGGAGCCTTCTACTAGTGTTTGTGTGCATATGAGCAAGATATAGACAGTATGCAGGAGTTGCTGTGTGTGCTTTCCTTGACCTTCTTGGCCCAGATACACCCAGAATGGTATCCTGCATATGCTGGAGCGTAACAAGCGCATCAAGCCCAGGCCTGAGCGCTTCCAGAACTGCAAAGACCCATTTGACCTGATCATCACCTGTGAGGAAAGAGTGTATGACCAGGTGCTGGAGGGTATGTGACACAACGAATACATTCTGCCTTTACAAGTGTGTATTTTTAAACTTTTTGATGACCTTAAATGCTGCTTAGATTATCCTTAATTTATTGTACTGTGAAATTATTTTATAGACGCAATATATTTGTTGTGACACGTTTGAGTTGCTTTCAGTTGAAAGTAACTGGCACAGTTTGACATATTTATTAAACCTCACTGGGCAGATGTTGAATAATTAACATGCTGTATCTGTCCTTATTTATACTTTGTTACTCTGTTCCAGACCTGAACTCCCGGGAGCAGGAAACCTTCCAGCCGGTGCATGTCATCAATGTGGACATCCAAGACAACCACGAGGAGGCTACGCTGGGAGCATTCCTCATCTGCGAGCTCTGCCAGTGTGTGAGTGACTGTGTGTGTGTGTGAGAGCAGAGCTGTATGTGGTTCAGCAGTGTTGATGTCCAACAGATTCTGGTTTCTGTGGGCATGTGTTAATTCTGTCTGCTGTGTGTGCTTCAAGATGCAGCAGCCATCGATGCTCAGACCTCCCCCCTTGTTCTCTGCTTCTTCAGATCCAGCACACAGATGACATGGAGAATGAGATAGATGAGCTGCTCCAGGAGTTTGAAGAGAAGAGCAACCGACCCTTCCTGCACACCGTCTGCTTCTATTGAGCCTTGTGCTCACACTGCCCGACTGATTCTTACCCATCCAATAGCACATCCTCTGCTTCTCTCTGCTCTTCTAATGCCCAACTGTGCAATCTATTGAACTTTGTAAGACTGGTGAAGCAGAGCAAGTTGCTTCTAATCATGTCCTATTCTGACAGAGATGTGGCTAAGTATTAACACTTACCTATGGGCCATGTTCCACTGAGATGCTGGTGTGCCGTTTTGACTCTGGAGGAATGAAACTTTGCTGCCCTTAATTATTAAGCTGTAGCTTTGCTACAATGACGATCTGCTGCTGCAATACTTAAATACCATGTGCTCCTGTGGCACTTGTGCTGCACCATTAGCAGCGTTGGCATATGGCTGCTTTCGTCATGCAGTTTCCCCCACTGTGGCCCTCGGAGGAGCAGAGGGAGTTGCACCTTGTTGCCTTAAACTGTAACAACCCTCTCTCCCTTTACCAAACCCTTTGAAAATATGGCAACTTGCTGTCTCCAGCTTACATGTATTATACCCAGTGTGTGACAGTGAAGCAGACAGGTAAATCTAACCTGTCCCCACCTTTCTGCAGTCAGATCATCCTTCTTCTAGCCAGGCTTCATCTGAGCTCACCTCATATTAGTTATAAAATAAGCCACTGATGCTTGAATAACATAAAGGATGAAAAAGGAACCATGCAGAAGATGTGAATCTGCAGGATGACTGTGCCCTGTCCTTTCTTCTGGGAGCTACAAAGGAAGAACAAACGAACGAACCTGTGAAGCAGAATATTTGCCTAGATTCTCCTTAATTTCTTCACTATCGGGACACAGCCAAGCTGTTTATCCTGCTTCCTTGTAGAACAGGCAAGAGCTGAGAACCCTGCTATATGGAGGGGCTTTTGTGTTCCCTTCCTGAACTGGGAGGGAAGTGGATGGGCAGAGGAAATAGAACACAGTAATATCTTCACACAGTAGAAGCTGCCAGAATGTTGTGCATCTGCCTAATGCTGTTCTGCATCTCTGACTCTGTACAAATGACTGCTTGATTGACTGTGTTCTGTTGACAGAGGAGATGGGTTTATGAATTAAGATTAATAATGAACTATAAAGACCTCAGGGTTAATACCTCTGTTACAATTATTTATAGATTGTTGCTTTTTATGTCTCAGAACTCTTTACCTCTTTTTCAGATGGTGATTTTTGTTCTTTTGTAAATTAATTCTAGTAGTAGTTCAGGTCCAGAGTGCCTGTAAGTCTGTCTATACATATTTAAAATAGTCAAATATTAAAAAAAAAAAGGTTTTTTCCTTTAAGTGTTTTTTTTAATTTTGTAATGTTTTTACTTTACCAAAGCCTGAATCAGAAAGTTCCTTTCAGATGGTTGACTTAAATTCAAACTTCCCAACATGTTAAAGCTCTTGCTAGACAAGGTTTTTGTTGCTATGGAGTTCAGAAGGATGAAGACTTGTTTGAAGATGGAGGCATTAATGGTAAGATTGTCCCGTAATGTAGGAGAAGCTCCTATTAAGCACTGAACCAGAATTATAAGCAGAGCAAGGCCTGATTTTTCCACAGTTCCACTGAGAATCGAGTTTGCTCACTTCCACGAGTCCTAGTTTGAACTAAACATCTACACCAATCTTCTGTCAGAAAATCAAAATGCCTAGGTGGTTGGCAGCCTCTGGTGCTTAAACCTGTTTTCCTCTGCTCAGGTACTACTTGGTTTTTCTTAATATTTCCCTTTTCTGTCGGTCCCAGAACAGTCCATAGTGCTCTGTGTCATTCTGTAGTGAAGAGAAATTTAAATTACTGCTATTTTTTGGTCCCCCTGTCCCTGCAAAGTTGTGGTTCTGACTAGTGGAACTCCATAAGCCTGCTTGCAACTGCTGTGGACACAGCAGCAACCGATCCTACAGCTGAAGTTGAAGTACCGTATCAGTGTAGTGCACAACTGCTTCATATCAGTGATTCTTAAGACAATGTTGAAATGAACGCTTTTTCCTTTCTTCACGCTGTCCTGCTTTAAAAGCAGGATTTTCAAATTGTCTTCTTTTAGCCTCTATATTCTGCAAAGTGTCCTTCATAGCAAGAAGTGCAGTGTCGGAGTGAATGTGTGCAATCATGTCACCTCTGGGCAGCCAGTCATGTGGTTGTCAGTTATAGCAGCAGTTTACCATGAAGTACTTGTACATATCAGCACAGGGAGAACGTGCAAACTCGGACCGATCTGGATTAAAACTGCATCCCTGGAGTTGACACACCAGCACTACCAGTAATATCACAATGCTGCCCAATGGCCTGAGTCTCCATTACTAAATCTGGACAACTTGCCAAATTTTGAAAAAGGGAAAATATCAATCATTTCTGATCTCCGTCCCGTGTGTGTGTGTGTGTGTGTGTGTGTGTGTGTGTGTGTGTGTGTGAGAGAGAGAGAGAGAGTGGGGAGAGAGTGACTTTTTCCCTCATTCTGACCAATTAGGCTGGTTCTGCCTGCGGGTACAAGTCAATGTGTGTGGCTGTGTGGTGTGTGAGACAGAAGTGGCTTATTTGTCTTTGTTCTGACAAACTAGTTGGGAACTGCCTTCTGACTACACAACACCTCACTTAAGGTGAGAAATACGTATGGCTTGAAAAACAAAGGTCATAAAGAACACTTTGAACTTTATAGCTGCAGAGGTTAGAAGTTTTTTTTTGGATTGGAATCTTTGAAAGAAATATTTGGCTGTGGGTATTTTGGTTCCACACCAGTCCTTCACTTGTTAAACTGCCTACTATAGACACAGCTGATGGACCTCCTCTGGCATGATCACTGCATGTGGCAGTCCTCTAGCAGTGCTGGTGAGGTGATTATTATGACTTTTTATATTTATTTAAAAAACTTTCAGCTGCAGTCCTGGTTTCAACAACATAAATATGAACAGTTATTTGTTGGGGCTGTTGCTTCCTTTTTAATTGAAGGTGGCATTTATCAACAATATCAAACCTTTTTTCACAAAAAAATGTAAATGCATAATTTTAATTGACAATTACAAGTACTATAAATCACAGTGAAATAAAACCTGTAAATATTTCAATCTCAACATTTAGACAAAAGAATAGGGCTGTAAAGCAGAGAAAAGTGAGATGCAACCAGAGGTGTGTGGTTGTGTCCTCAGGAAGGCCTTGCTGTCTACTGATTTGCTGGATCCAGTTCAACACCAAGAAACAGGACAAGATGTTTTTATTCCTGGATATACGTTTTGCAAGATCTTGAAATAAATTAGCGCCTCATCTGCCTGCCTACAGTAACCATAGTTATGCATGGATCACAGACCTTCAACTGCATGTATGGAACCAACCACCCGTCGTTCTGGTGGCTGACAGCGAGCTCAGCGGCAAAGACCATGTTCCGTCCACACAGAGCCCATGCAGCTTTAAACCACAGTACAGGTGCTGAAGTGCCGGGAGGACCCCAGTTGACCCCGCCCAGTGGGGACTGGATGACGCTTCTCTCACATTTAGTTAGGGGTTGCAGGTATTTTCTTATTCACAAAGTTTAATTATAATCACTCCAGTGAAATAGGTTTGCAATCAAGCTGTCATTCTCAGAATCGTGCCGCTTTATATAGCTGTAAAATAGGGAATCAGACAAATTACAGATCAATTTCATCGTATGTGAAGCGTCATTCAGCCCGTGCGCGAGACTCGCACTTTCGTGATGCACTTTCGTTGGTTCCTGCACGTTTGCTTTGTTTTTTCTACCTCCTGTAACCCAAACAAAACAAAACTAGTGCAGCTCTCCAGCTCGTGACGGCTCGTCGGCGCTTCCGTTCGAACGAGCCACTGCGCGTGCGGGATGGATGTGCGTTACAATACTGTACTGTGGCGCTCAAGGTGTGTCCACTCTTCTGACGCCCCCCCCCCTTCAAGTCACACACTGATACACACACACACACACACTCGCGCGCGCGCGGGCTCGGACTCTCTCCTAGCCACTAGGCGCTCCAGGTGTGTGAGGATGCTTCGGGCGGCGGCAGCGTGCACACGCGGAACCCTGTCTTCCGGAATGGTGCAGACCGCGCGCCCAACCTGCAGTGTGGCCCGCGCGGGAGGCGGGCCGCGCGCCTGAGGAGGACGGTTTCCGCGTATTGTCCGCTTACATAACGAAACACCTCCTGGCCATGGCGGGAGCGAGCAGCGGCCACGCGGACGCGTCTTCCCCCGGGCGCTGATGCAGCTGCGGACCGTGAGGCGGCCGAGCGCGGGAATGAACGCGTGAATGAATGAGTGAGTGAATGAGCGCAGCCGAGCGGGAACGCGCGGTTCTTCTCCTTAGACATCGTGACACCGTGACGGGGATCCTGTGAGCGACACGCGGGGTCACACATAAAAACGTCCATATAACGGTCAGAAGCGGACACAGGAGCGCGCGATCGGGGCGCCTTAATGCCGCGCCACGGCGCACTGGGTGTCGGGGAGCCCGGGGGCGCGCAGGGTCGTCCCTGAGAACAGCTCCCTCGGAGCCGCGCAGCACAGAGGAAGGAGCAGCGCGAGGGCAACTTTTGGCGTATATGATCACATCCACGATGATCTTTATGATTCTGGGGGCTTCGGTGGTCATGGTAAGAGGGTTTCCGGGCACGCTCACACCCCTCGCACCCTTCGCTCCGTAAACGGAGAATGTCTTTTTTTGTTGTTGTTGTTTTTGCCCTGGTCAAAATTTTGCCAGTGGATAAGTGCGCATTTTTGGCGCGGATCAGCACCAGAGGATGAGGATGGCGCGCGTGCATGCCGACTACTACAGGACCGTTACACCGCTAACAATAAATAAATGACGTTTTTCCCGGGAGACACTTCTTGCTTCTCACCTTTTGCCGGATCCTTAAATACATCTGGATCTTTATTCTTTTATATATAAATATATATATAAATATATATTTATATATTCTAATAAACACATCTCTGTGTGTGTGTCACGGGGGTCGCGTGCTGAGGGCTGTGCTAAACGGGGGGGGGGTCTGCCTGTTCTGTCCCGCTTCACCCACATGGTTCTTTGCAGGCGGTTGCGTGTTTAATGGACATGAACGCGCTGCTGGATCGCTTTCACAACTATATCTTACCGCATTTACGAGGGGAGGACCGCGTCTGTCACTGCAACTGCGGAAGGTAAAATGACACGAAACTCTCGAAGTTACACATTGAAAAAACACAATCACAAAAATTTGTGGAAAATAATGCAATTTATAGAAAAAAGAAAGCGCTTCCATTCTGCGGAGGTGGTGTGAGAACGTTGGTCGGTGATTTATTCTGTTTTATTCTAAGTGAAACTAAATTGATCTGTGGATTCTGACGCAGGGATATTTCACCTCCTTGATTTAATAAGCGCGTTTGTTCCTGCGTGACTGATAGTGCGCCGGCGACAGAAGGTGTTTTCATGTTTCTCCCGTTTCTACAGCGACAGAATTCTGTACATGACCACAGCGCATTCCTGCCATATCGCACACGCACCTAGTGTTGGTGGTGTTAATGGAAGTCAAAACACCTACAGAGTGGTGGGGAGCAGCTGTACAGCCTGAGGTTGAGAAAGACATTGCTGACGATGGTTGAGGTTTTCACCAGAAACACACACCTCTTGAAACATAAATAGATGGCCCGATATGTAATTTATGTTATACTGTCACACGGTGGACCTTTCTTCAGAATGTCAATGTGGATGTGTTGCATGTAAAGGCTTGGATAACAGTGAATTTGTGTGACGATGGAAATCAGAGCAGAGTTCTGGACAGATCTGTGCAAAGTCGATTTGCAACAGGTAACTTTACCTGTTTGCACTTAGCAGCAGCGACTGTCTGGCTCAGGGCTGCTGCCTTGTGGTATGAAGGTCCCCTTTCGATGAACACATCTTGTTGTGGTACGTGAGTGTAGTACTTAGCTTGATTTGCTCCAGTTAAAGTACTCTGCTTTGTAACTGTGTATAATTGTAGTGTTGTGTGTCCAACCTTTAAGCTGACTTGGAGAAAGGTGTTGGCTAAATAAGGGTAGTAATATAAAAACCATCTTGCAATGGACTGGTGACCCACCCATCCAGGGTGTAGTTTCATAGTCTGGTGACCAGTGAGTCCAGAATAGACTCCGTTCTACCAGGATAAAGTAGTTAATGATAATGGGCAGGTAAATGGGTGTATAAAATACAGTAATGCTTCAATGAGCATGTGATTCACACTGATTTTAACACCAGTATTTTATTGGACTTTGTTCACCAAGGATGGTGTCACCATGAGTGCCTGACATGTGACTTAGCTGGTCCAGGTAATAGTTTAACTAATAATTTATACATGCAGATGTAGAGCACTGAAGCAGGGATTCCACGAATATGCAGCAGGATTGATGCACTTTAGCATTTAGTAAAGGCGAGCACCTGACCAGCTCCTGTTTCTCTGTAGGCCTCAAACATCTGATGGCATTTTGGGGAGAAGGAAGAGGACACAGGTGAAAGGATGTTTTTATTGGTCACAACAATATATAGAGACAGAGACAGTCTGCTGATATATCACATCTTCACTGACACACAGCAGGGCCTAAGGGCCACGTGGTTATGGAGGGCCATAGGTATGATCATACAACATCATTTAGTAAGTTTCCGGAAGGGCAGCCAGACATCCAGTAAATGTTTAGAATTTTTGTGTAGGTCACGTTAATTTTTCAGCCGCAAGGAAGTTGAAAATTTCATATATCTGCGTGTTTTCAGAAGGAACTTCATATGTAGACCGGAGCTTTAAAGTACTTTTCTTTGCTAAGTGTGTCAGTGAACAGCCAACACTAAATGACCTCATCAGAAAGAGTATAGAAGCCAGAAATGGGCAGAGAAAGAAGGAAAAGAATGTAATGTTTGTACCTTTTTGACTTATAGACTTTTATAGCAACTCATGTTCTCCTGCCAACTATGAAATTTATCCATGTTGCACCTCAGCTCCTTTTTTGCTATATTTCATTTATCTTCTGACCTGCAAAGGTGACAAGGTTAGCCGTGAAAGTGCTTCTTGTGACCTTCTTTCCTCATTGTCCTGCTGCCCTCTTTTCTACTAGCGCGTGGTCACAGAAGGAGGTCAACCAAAATACACACCAGTGTTGTTATTTTTGCTTCTTTATTTGTGTGCTACAAAAAAATAGTATACTCACCCCCCCAATGCCTGCCTTTTGCAGGCATCATGTGCACTACGTGATCCCGTATGATGGGGACCAGTCTCTGGTGGACTCCTCTGAGAACTACTTTGTGAGTGAGAGTGTGACCAAGCAGGAGATGGACCTGATGCTGGGGCTGCTGCTGGGCTTCTGCATCAGCTGGCTGCTGCTGTGGCTGGATGGAGCTCTGCATTGTGCTGTCAGGGCCTGGAGGAGCAGCGGTCCATACGGTGAGTTTGAACTGAACTTGGCTATTGGTTTGAGGACAGGGTGGGCATTCTCAGTGGACACGGGTCCTGCATCCTGTTTGATCGGGAGCAGAGGCCACTCTGCTGAATTCTACTGCATATGGCACTAATATGAGAACTTAAAAATATGAAAACAGGAGATCATACTCCTTTTATCCTGTTTATTGCTGGTTTGGGGGTAGTGGTGCAGCTGGGGATAATGATGGGTGGGTTAGGAAAAATATCCACCTGACACCTGTAAGTAATGTGATGGCTGACAGGCTTTCTGCGAGATGGGCGCGGGGTTTTCATCAGAGCTCTGGTTTAACTTTTCTGTGTTCTGGATTTTGGGTTTTGAATTTTGCTCGTCCTTCTTTTTTATTCCCGCTTTCTGCTTCAGTGGGTCACACGTTCCTGTTTATGTTATTTTAATGACACAACAGACTGTACAACCAGAGTTCTGAAGGTATTTTTAAGCTTTTCGTCTGAGATGTTAACATAAGAAGTATTTAAAAAAGGATAAATATTCTCAACTGAAATGAAAAATAGCCGGTTCAACAAGTCCTTCAAATGTTGGAAGGGACTTTACTTTTTAGCTTTAATAATAGTATTTTTATATCTTAATGATTAACAGTCCACTTTATTCCAGTGCATCTTTATGCATCTTTATCTTTATTTGTGTGGGAGACATAAATGAATGAAAGAAAGGAGAGAAGTTTTGATCAAAGGGATGGTGGTGGAGACGACTGGTGACGGTTATTGTGAGCTGGCTGGGACTGTAAAGATGACCAGGTGGTTAAGCTTCTGTTATCTGCCCTTTTTATTAATGTTTGATCTTAAAAAAGTACAAATGCATTTAGGCATGAATTCACCCATAATGTTGGAATATTGACATGTGTGGTTACATGCCTTTCTTCTCTGCATGAAATAGTAGGTTTATGCAAATGAGCTGCTGTGATAAATAACTGAACTAATAACTACTACTACAGTGAGAACCAGGATGATGAAAATGGATTTTTCACCAGCCTCCTAGTCCCTTTTTCATGTTGTGCTGGGCAGCATTAATGCAAAGTTTTCTTTGACTAACATTAAGTGTTGCTGTTTTGATTGTTTTCAGCCCTGAATAGAGACGATTGGTTGATAGAGCTGAGATTTTATGACTCTTGAAGTTAGGGTGACAGACTGACATAAAGAAGCTCAAGGTAATTGCGGTTTTCTCTGGCATCAAGCAAAATCTGGCTTATAGAACTCTTAATATTAACTAGCCAGTTATTATCTGGTAAAATGAAGTAAAAGAAACAGCAGGGAGCGCAGTAGTTAGAGCTGCCACCAATGGACTTGAAGGACCCTGGTTTGAGTTCTCCCTCCCACTGTAGTACCCCTGATCAAGGTATTTTCCTTGAGTTGATACAGTAAAAATGTCCCAGTTCAATAAAGGAGAAACGCGTTGGTTAAATAAACAAACCTGTACCTCACCTTACAAACATAACTGGGACCACCAGTCTGATTGTAACTTGGAGGTGTTCATGAGACCACACACTATGTCACAAGCAACAAAAATGTAATAATATGGCTTTATCCCTCCATTTAGTCACAGTTTAAATTTTTGTTAAATACATTACTTAAAACTGTAATGAATTAAAAATTTGCTGCAAGGTTTTATTTTTTATTGTATTTTCATGAATTACCCAGAAAATGCAGCGATAATCTATACTGGACACACAGGGTGTAAGACAGTCAACTCTGAACTTGATGCTGGTTTATTTTATGTTCCTTTATTAACATGAAGCGTGAAGTTGTCTATTATTTTTAAAAGGGGTGAAAATAAGAAAAAAATATAATGTCAGTAACTTTCTATTTAGAGAGTCTGTGACCTGCTTTATACAAGCAAGACAGTGCTGTGGTGCTCCTGTGCATCAGGTACCTTAGGAGAATAAAAAAGTGGAGAGAAGAAGAAACTGAGAGCTGCAGTGTAATGGAGTTTCCCGAGGGGAGCGCATTTCACCAGGTTTTCAGGTTAAAATACCCACCACACACTTCATCTGCAACTGAAGGCGACAAAATGTCATCACATTCATCATATGCAGCATCTGGAAACTTTCATTTTGCAATTAGAAAAGCATAATATGCACATCTACTTATTCACCGTGTAGTTTCTGTAAAAGTCTTGGATATAACGATAATGAATAAAAAAATTGGCTGAATAAGATTGGCCTGTGAAGCTGCCCCCCTCTCCCAGTTTCCAAGTGCATTTTGCTGATAGCTAATCGCAGAAATCAGAAATTTCCAGCCATATTTTGCTGTGCAACAGGGAAACTTTAGAAAGTAGAACAGTGGGACAAAATGCAATTAAATTAAAAACACGGGAAATGTTTGTATCTTCAGTAGTTGGTAACTCTGGTGTTTGTAACATGAGGTGTAAGTGTAAATGTAAATGAAATCTGAAATATACAGAGTAGATTGTATGTATAGTATTTCCAGTGTAATGGAAATGTGGACATGTGCAGTGAAAGTACGGCCAGGTGAAAGCAGTGTGTATAGCGACAGCACGTATGTGGACAGTGGAAGCACAGCTGACTGTTAATGTGGCACCAGTATGTGTATATTCACTCACTGGCCACTTTGTTAGGAACACAGCTCTAATACCATCTATCACCACATCCTCATTGCTCTCAGAACAGCCTTGTGTTAGGGTTTCAACAAGGGGCTGGAAATGTTTCTTAGACATTCAGCTCCATGTTGACATGATCGCATCACGTAATTCTGCACATTTGTCAGCTGCACATTTATGCTGCCAACCTGCTGTCCTACTTCATTCCAAAGGTTCTTTACTGATTTAGATCTGGTGAATGAGGAGTCACTGAAGTTCACTAAACTCATTGTCGTGTTCATGGAACTAGGGTGAGATGACTTGTGCTGTGTGACATGGAGCATTATCATGCTGGAAGTAGCTATTAGAAGATGTAAACCACAAAACATCAGAAATCGTGGCCAATTTGTGGCTGTGGGATTCAAATGCTGCTCGATTGGTATTTGGGGACCTAATGTGCCCAAGAAATTCCCCGCACCATCACACCACCACCACCACCACCAGCCTCAACTGGTGACACAAGACCGGTTGGGTTTATGGCTTCATCTTGTTTGAATTACTGTGGCCTTCAGTCTGGCTGTTCTCCTCTGACCTCTCTCACCACCAAGGTGTTTCCACCCACAGAGCCACTGCTCACTGGATGTTTTTGTTTTTCGCATCACTCTGTGTGACTCTGGACACTGTTTTGTGTGAAAATCTCATGAGAGCAGCAGTTTCAGAAATACTCAAACCACCCCACATGGCACCAACATCCATAATACAGTCCAAGTCACTTACATCACATTTTCCCCCATTCTGAATTTGACATGAGCATTCATTGAAGCTCATGACATGTGTCTGTGTGATTTTATGCCCCGCGCTGCTGTAACATAATTGTGTGAAAGAGCAGCTGTGCACGTGTTCCTAATAAAGTGGCCAGTGAGTGTAGTTGTTGTACTGGTAGCAGTTTGTCAGTGAAGGGCTTCAGTGGAGGAGGGCAGCAATAAGATGAGACAGCCCAACAGTGGGGGAACAAGCAACAGACACAAATTACCCAGGAGACACTATTTATGCTTGGTGGGAGAAGACATGGGTCTCGGGAGCAGGCGCCATGTATTTAAACAGAGCTGGACCACAGCAGGGTGTCTCTGAACAAAGATCTGTACATTTACTACTGCTCTTTCAACACACACACACACACACACACACACACACACACACACACACACACAACTCATACATATTTAGTTTCAGAACAGCTGGATGTGACATGCAGCAGCAGCTTTCACTAGAAAAGATATGTATCTGAGTTCAACTGCCGGGCTGTTATTTGCTGCTGTGTCATTTTTCGGTGGGATATCTATTTATTTATCTATCTGTCTATCCATTCATCCATCCATCCATGCAGCCCACCCTCCCACCTTGGTGGCACCTCCTATGGAGAGGGTGGGGCTATTAGAGCCCTATTAGACATGTATAGGGCAATTCCAGCTTTGTGCGGGTGTTGTGTTGAAAGTGGATATGGAACCCAGTCCAGGGAAGGGAGGGAGATTATGTGAAAGCCACGGCTCCCCTGACAAGCGCACGCGCACACACGCACACATGCACACACGTACGTTCTGGCACTTTCTCTCCTTGTGAGCTATAAATAGCTCAGAGAGGAGCAGCTGGTGCAGCAGGGCGGGAGGCGCAGAACCCCCCACACATGTGCTGCATGGAGACAAGCGTGTTGGCTCACTCTTTTTTCTGAGCTCCTTCTCCTCGCTGTGCCATTTTCCTCGTCGCTTTCAACACCTTCTTCTGCTGGCCCTCCTGTTATCGGTAGATGATCCCTTGGCCCAACCACAAACAGCACATTCGTTTTCTGCTTCTGTGGGTTAGAATGTCCTCTATTCTGCACGGCCTCGCAAATTGAGCCTCCTGTACTTAGTCTGAAAGGTTTCGGTCCTTCTGCCGTGTTCATATCTTGCAGGCTGTTAATCCCACATCACACGTCCATCAAAAGCAATAAATACCAGCCCTGAATCTCTATGCTCTTTTACGCTTTTGTTTTTCTGTGATGTTCCAACCACACTGACTAACAAACAGTCTGCTCTTGTCCTCCCTCTACTAAACATACTCTTTGGAGAACAAGTGTGCAGAATAAATCCAGTGCTACTGAAGCTGATGCAAATTTGCAATGTTGAGCAATGAAAACAAACATTCAGAAAATAATACACCACACTTACACATAAATAAGGACGTTTATTCTGTGAAATACTGTCCTGTTATTGTAGTTTTGTAAGTATTCTCGCTTTGTTATTAAGTCCAAACATTATAGAAAATAAAATGAATAAAATGGAAGAACAGATTAGTCAACAGTCCGAATACTTTTGCAGCTTCAGGCTTACATGGGTAAAAATGAATTGCCGTACTGACGAGAGGTGACATTTGTAAAAAAATAAAAATAAAAAAAGTACCTAATGTGTGAAAAATTTTTGTAAAACTGACGTGTTATGATGACGTGTGAAAAGGCAGTGGGTTGTGTTTCAGAACTGGCTTCAGCTGATCTCCAGTAGTTTATATAAGAGCTGTACAGTCGTGCTCCGTGTTGCTAACACTGCTCACTGTACATGGGAGGAGGAGGTTTCTGCCACAGACACCGGCAAAAGGAAGTACAAAGTAAGCAGAAGTGCACATTTCTTGGATGATATGTTGCTTTTTCTCTCTTCCATTTGCCCTCATCCCTCTCAGATGGGCCCTCCTGGGCGTGGCTTCCACGCTTCTGCAACCTGCGAGAGCTGCGCAGGCGTGTGCAGCTGCGCCACCTCGAGGACTCCAGCGGGAACATGGTGCACATTAAGCAGAAGCTCTACCACAATGGCCACCCGAGCCCCCGACACCTCTGACTCGGTGCACACGCTCTCTGACAACTTGGCCCCCCAGGGTTCCTTGGAGCCCCTTCTGCAACGGCCCCGATCTCAGATGAACCCAGAAAAGCACCTGGACTCAACCGCACAATTGATCTCTGGCAAAACATTTTAAATATGACTTTTTACACCTAAATTGAACTTGTTTGGATCCATATTACCTGGCAGGGGCCCGGAAAAACAGTGGGGGAGGGGCATTTTTTAAAAGGGGCGTGTTGTGGAAATGCTACGAGCTCGTGTTGAGTCTCACTACACCGTGGTAATGTCAGGTATCAGGGACACTTCCAGCTGTACTTTCAAACCCATGACGTTGGAGAATGGTTCCCAAACCCTAAATGCTGCTACACGAAACATCCACAACCAGCCATTTTGGTTCCTCGTGCTCATCCACAGTTTTACTGAATTAATTCCCGAAATATACTGATTGAGTTTTTTATGCAACCAACTGAAAAAAATTAAACTAGTAGGTTGGTTTACCTGTTTATGCAGCTAGATTATTTTTAATGGGGCAATTTTAGGGTAAGCACACTATACCAGGTGGTGGGATTTGAACCTGTGACCACCAATTCCATACAAGAAATCTCCAATCACTAAAGTTGCAGCTGAATCTGCATCACAGAATATTCCTTGCTGCTCCCCTTGATGCTCTGAAATGGACTTAAATTATTGTATGAAGATTATAGGGATGCTAGATTATTCATAACTATTCAATTTTAATTACTATTTAAATAATAATTTATAGAGCAGCAGAGAAGTCATCCTCTTGTAAAAATATTTTTTGAGACATCTGCAAACCTCAGGAACACCTCCGCGATGTTCATTTGGGTGGCAGCCGTGGGTTTGGGAACCACTGATGTGGTGGTTGGGAGGGTGGTTAACAGGTTATGCTCTTTGGTGGGGCAGATTAATTGTCGACTGTAAATAGTTATAAATACAAATGGTGGGAAATTAATATTCAAGTAGGCAGGGGGCTGCTAGCAATACAGACGTGAGCTGGGATACAGGGTAACCGGGTAGCACTGAAGAGATGGAGTTGCAGGTACGGATTCATAATCAGCTGAGAGATTGTTATAGAAAGTGTGTAAAAAAATTAGCATTGTTACTTTGTGACTTAAAGAACAAACGTCGATTTGTACAAACTCGAAGCGGGGAGGGACGAGAGTGGCGCTATGGGATTCCCTCTTGGTTTCAGAGGGGGTCTGGCCCTGGTGTGTGCAGAAAGTGAAGCTGAGAAGTGTGTTTGGTTTGAAAAATCCCCCCTTTTCCCTTGGTTAACTGTAAATATCGCCTGAGGGGAGACATGGACATGGACTCTGTATGTTGTCTGCCAAGTCTAGTCTTCAGAGGGTCTGCTGCAATACCTTAAGCTGTGTATTTGACAGCCATTGTTCTAGCAAATGATGTGATTGCCTGTATAAATGGATAAAAAAGTTAATCGGTTTGGATAAAAGTGTTACAAATTATAGGTACATGCAAGTATATAAGTTCATCCTCATTTGAGCAGACTAATGGGTGGAGGGGGTGTGGTTATGTGACTGAGCAGCGCTCATTTCAGTGTGTCGTCAAGTGATTTTGACACGATGGCACAATAGGTTACTTCTTAATGCGAGTTTCGTTTTGCCACTCGAGAAAAATGACTAGTTATCACAAGACATCCTGGAAGATGAAACTTCCTCACCAGTTATTAGTCTGCATTTTTATGGTATAGTTTTACTAAATGTGTTACGCAGCTAAACTTCAAATATCAAAATGAAATGATTTTTTTTTTTTACAGTTTGTGCTCCACTTTGGTGATGTTTTCCCAATTTTTTGGAAATTCTGGAAAACATAGTATTCCAGTAGCTGGTCACTGGAGGTCCGTCATGTGAGGATGAACTATAAAAACAGAGATACTTGCATTCAGTGGTAGATAAAGACACAGAAAGACTGGTGTATCTGTCCTGCTTTCATGTCGTCCACCACAACGGCAGACTCGACTTCTCCTTTCAGGCTCAAGATCCCTTCTTTTACTGCTGTGAAACACCCACCTTGTTGAAAGCAGTGGGACCCTTAGTAAGCAACTCTCGGCCCTTCCCTCTCTGTGCAGACATCACTGTTGTGAGGATGAAATGTCTGTTTTATTAAAAGTGCTTGTGAAGCAGCACACCCTCCCCGCAGTATTGCATCTATCTGTGCCACAAACGGCACAACACGTCACTATTTATCTTTCTTCCACTCATACAAGTTATACTGTTAAGATGCAATATTGTTTCCAATGATCAGAAGTGTTCCCGAATTATACCCAGGTGATACTGCGAGTGAAATTATTTTAAAAGCTCGCAAAAACCTTCCAAATAGAGAAATATGTAACTGTGTTGAGCAACACTATGGAAACGCTAACTTTAACCACTGAGGTTGGCAATATCCTAGGATGCACACATAAAGCAAGACACACAAGGTATGAAAGGAGCCTTGCCAGTGCCAGGTTAAAATCAAACTTAATTTCACCCAGTGGGAGGAAACCAGAGCACCCAGAGAAAATTCACTTGAATATAGGGAGCATGTACAAAGTGTAAATGTGTATGACAGCAGCATTTGGGCAGTGCAAAGTGTTGTCAAGCTGTTGTTCAGTAGACGGAATGGGAAAAGGCTCTGTAGGAGGGGAAGTCTGCTTATTAGGAGATTTGAATAGGATGTGGAAAGGTGTGGGGAGGATGATAGGCTACAAACAGTCCAAGAAGGAGGCAACAGAGGGAATTGTGAGTGGAGCAAATGAGCTGAATCAGTTCAGACATAGTTCATTGGCTCCCAAACCCCACTTTCTCACTGCACCTGTAAACCTTCTATGCCTTCTTGTAGAGTCACAGGAACACCCATCTTCTCCCAGTCAACACCACTGATAATCGTGAACCAGGTGAGGAAAGACCTGAGAACAATGGCGCATAGGCAATGTACCGTGTCCTGACGCTATCAGCACCAGGTGCTCAAATGTCACAAAGACTCTTGAGAGGCTGCAGCTGCATTATATCTGACCTCTTGTAAAAGACTACCTGGACCCCCTGCAGTTTACCAACCAGGTCCAAATACAAGTGGATGATGCAATCACCTGTATGCTCCATGAAGCTCAATTACAACAGAAAAAACTGGCAGCACAGTGAGGGTCATATTTTTTGCTTCTCCAATGCTGTCAGCACCACTGAGTCACTCCAGCTGAGAGACGATCTCACCAAAATGACTGGAGGCACTAATAGTGTTCTGGATTGTGGACCATTTAACAGGCAGACTGCAGTTTGTCACATGTGGGATGGTGAGGATAGTAGTGAGCAACAGAGGTTCACACCAAGGAACAGTACTGTCTCATTCCTGCTCACCCTTTACACCTCTGACTTCAAATGCCAGTCTGGGTGGGGTCACCTGCAGAAGTTCTCTGATGACTGCAGTACTGTGTAGAGTGTGTAGAGAAAGGTGATGAGGTGGAGTAGAGGAATCTGACTGATTTTGTTTAATGGTGTAACTCAAACCACCTCCAGCTCAACATCAACAAAACAAAGGACCTGCTGGTTGATCTTTGCCATATTAAGGAAACGGCAGCTGGTTACTACTGAGAGTGCAGACGTGGAGGTGGTCCGGTCCTACAGGTACTTGGGCATCCACAAAAATGAAAAACTAAATTGGTCTCACAACACAAATGCACTGTGCAAGGAAGGACAGAGCAGGCTGTAGTTTCTTAGAAGGTGAGCCCCTTTAATGTGTGCAACAGCATCCTCCACATGTTCAAGGAGACTGGGCTCACCGGTGTTATCTTTTGTGCCGTGTTGTGGGGAGGGGGCACCTCTGGTGAGAGAAACGAACTCAATGAAACTGTCGAAGACTCGGTTCTGGGTATGAGCCCTGATTCGGTGGTGGCCAGGATGAGGAGGAAGCTGTAATCCATCATGGATATTGACTCACATCCGCTGAATGAAGTGATCACCACGAGCTCTTCTGCCACCCGGTTATTCAACTTAGATCCAGTAAAGAAGCGATTCCGGAGGTCCTTGTTACCTCCGTAACGCCACACAAGGACCTGTCAACAATGAAGACTCTAATACTGTTTTGTTGTTTTAGTTTCTTGTGTTATGTGTCCTGTGCGTTCAGCTGCTGTACGTCTAATTAGTCTTATCCTATTTTTTTACTGTATCAATGTAATCATACAGTGAAACAGCAAGATTTTTTTCAAAAACATTAAACTTCGTTCGTGACTCCAATCTTTAGGACAGTGGCGTATAAAACAATTGAGAAACCAGTAACAATGTATTATATAAGCGAACGCTCGGCGCACAGTGATTACACACATTTACGCAACCTGCGCCAGCGCGCCCCCTATGACATTTAGGGCAAACAATGACGTTTGAACAGAATACTTACACGAGGCGCACATTGATGACGCAGAAAAAGAACTAGGAGGCGGTGCCACAACGTCACACGGAAGGTTATTCACTGATCGCAAACATGTCGGCTACGTGCTTCACCTTGGGCCGCACAGGGCTCGCCCTGGCGGCCCGGTATCCTACTGGCGCGCTGGTAAGGAGGCAGTTGAACTTCTGCGGCTGTGTGCGGAATGCCGAACTCGGGAACTGTAAAAAGGAAAGGGCAGGAAACGCGAAGTCGTTACACAGCGTTCTCCTCGAGCAGTGGGGTCCCTGTCGCACTGTGTATGCGTATGCGCGCGCCTATACGCCTTTATTTTGTTTTTTGGTTTATCATTTCAGACATACATAACACTTTTCCCTGCTATAATAAGCGGGTTTCTGCGATTAGTTTAGAGACAGGCTGTTGTCGTGGCCGATCAGGTCTGTGTTCATCGCCAGGTGACTTCAGGTGAAATCGCTCATCTCACAGTATCAGTGTACGCTATGTGTGCACTGTGAGCAGGCGTACAGGTGTGACAGGAGCCGCTACACTCGGCAAACACAGCTATCTGGGGGACAGAAGAGTAAGTGAGAGAAAAGTGCATTACGGTGTTTTCTTCGCTTCCGTTCGTTCTGTGCGGGAACATCATTGTCACCCTAGAGGATGGTGACACACTGGCTGATGGTTACTCTGGTCACTCTGCCTATGTAAAGGGCACCTCGGGTGAAGACGCCTCCCATCCTGTGGCCAACTGCTGAATGAAAGTCAGTAAAATGAGTTTTTTTAGGTGGACTTTCGATCAAACGCATTTAACAGAATAAAAGGTAAAATGTATAGTAAAGTTTGAAGAAAATGTAATTTTTAAAAAATCCTATAGGATGGTTCTGTTATGGGGGTGTGTGAGCATGTGTAAGTAGTATGAGAAGTAGCAGCAGAATTAAACATTACTGGGTGTGATCTGTTACACTTTAATAAACAATTAATATTAATATTAATAAAGCTAATAAAATCCTGCCAGTGTGTCCCGGTCACCCTGAATATCATCCCGATTCAAACGAGACACAAAGACGTGTGCACAGCCCTTAATTTTGCAATAAAAATGAAGACCCCACAGTTGCAGAACAAATGTTCTCTGCAGCAGGTAAAATGAATAAAAATACGAAGATTACAATAAAATGGCAAAAACATTGAGAATGAAGGAAAACATGCAACACACCTGTAAAGTGGGTGAAGGAAAGATGCTTTTTTGAACTGCTTTTTGATGTACGTGTGCCTGCAAGTTGTGTGCAGTGATGGTGGTCTAGAGAGTTCATGCCCAGCGCTTAACGGGGCAGTGTTAAGCAGGGTATCACTGTACTTGTTTTGTTTGACATTCCAGTGTGTTGAGGGTAGGGAGATACACAAACTCAGCTCTTCCTCACCTGTGTGTGTCTGTCTGCTCACTCCCAGGTTGTGCGATGTGCACAGACTGCAGCTGCCACAGCTCCAGCAACACAGCCCCGTGTGAAAAAGTTCCATGTGTACCGCTGGGATCCTGACACCCCAGGGGACAAACCCCGTATGCAGACGTTTGAGATTGACCTTAACAGGTGGGTGTGTCTGTGAGGTTAGCCCCACCCCTGGTGCTTCAGCTTCTGGAGTCACTTGTCCTTTGGCACCAGCAGAGCTACTGTGTGCAGTGCTAGACTTTGTTCTTTTTCACACCGTTGGCATCATATTAATATGCACAGTCAAATGAAATAGAATACAAAAAACATACATGTATCTAATGGACTAAAATTGTGTGTGGTACAGAAACATAATGAAAAGGTGAAAACATTACATCAGGAGAATCAGCTTTTTATACACATTTCATTTTATTGACATTATTTTTTATTCACTGTGAGCCTTATCAACCCTTTGGAAATGCTGCTGAAGGGAAACCACTTTTGTGCTGTTTTTGTAGTTGTGCACCTTAACAGCACCCTGTTTGTTGTGACGTTTACCCCACAGCTGTGGTCCCATGGTGCTGGATGCACTCATCAAGATAAAGAATGAGATGGACCCCACTCTCACATTTCGCCGATCCTGCCGGGAAGGTGAGGGACTGGGAGACGTGGTTTAGCCGTGTGGTGTGGGACACCATGTCAAGGGGCTAGTCTACTAGTCTACATCACAATGTTGTTGTGTCAGGGGACGGAACACAGTTCCACCATAGTGCTCCAGTAAATTCTTATCTTTATATACAATTTTGCCTTTGCTTCAAGGCATCTATATAATTAGCTTTTGATTCCAGCAATTCCTCAAATTTAGAAATTGTCAGACTCATCAAACCTAGTCTAGAGTTTATCCATGCAGTTGGATAAATCGGGGAGTTTTGTTTCTAGCGCTACAGAGGAGGAAAATTTCTTCAGTTCAGCAGTAACAGCAGTTGCCATGGTGACTAGCTTGTTTAGCTTCCATGTGGTTAATTCGACTGAACAACTCGATTCATAATTCTGAGATGTTTTTCTTCACCGGATGATAAATTTCTCAAATGTGCTCCCAAATCTGCCCCTGAGGGTGAAATAGTGTGGTTGGACGAACAATGGGTGGTCGGAGCCCCTAATTCTATTTAGTCTCCATACTAGTTTTCTTTGGTTGTGCAGTTTCAGTTGGATCTTTTTCATGGGACTCCACTTATATTTGATCCTTTTTTGGAATGTGTTGATGTGAAAATCAGATAATCCTTGTTATCCTTAAAATGAGACATATCAAATTCTGCCAAATGTATAGGATCATGTGAAGGGAGCAAAAATATAAAAGTTGTGGGTCTCTGGGGAGGGAGCAAAGTACAGGTGGCCATCTTGGAAAATGGCTGTATGATCTTCCAGTTCAGTGAATACATAGTCTGTTGAAACGCCTGGTGTAGCTGTCTTCTGTGCTGCTGCTCCTCAGGTATTTGCGGCTCGTGCGCCATGAACATCAATGGCAACAACACACTGGCCTGCTTGAACAAGATTGACACCAACACCAGCAAAGTGGCAAAGATCTACCCCCTGCCGCACATGTATGTCGTTAAGGACCTTGTGCCTGTGAGTATCTGCATGGGACTGCATCCCTAACCCTAAGGAGGCCTTGTCTTGTACTGCAGTGTCTTTGAACACCCCTTCCTTCATAGAGTTAACAGAAGGAGTTAGATTTTTAGTATTTTGGGCTTTTTATTTTCCAGGACATGAGTAACTTCTATGCTCAGTACAAGTCCATTGAGCCCTACCTGAAGAAGAAGGACGAGTCCAAGGAGGGCAAGGAGCAGTACCTGCAGTCTATGGAGGACAGGGAGAAACTGGTGTGGCATCAAATTGATTTGAATGATGAACAGTGGTACACAAATTGTTTTTGTCCACAGGCTCGCTGATACTTTTTGGTTTTTTGCACGATGTTTGGTAAGGTCTTGTGCAGTGTATATCAGTATCTTCTGGCACACACAATTTTACTGCTGCTTCTTAAGTCCTGTTCATTCACGTGGTATGTGCAGTTCTACACCTATCTGGATTCTTATCCTTTTTCAGGTAATTTTTAGGCAAATGAAATAATTTTGTTTCTCAGTGTTTGTTATGTAGTGGCTGTGAATGACCTGAAGCAGCATGGGTAGACAGGGTATTATACAATGTTGTAGAACAGTGGTTCCCAGCAGTCCCTTATTTTACATTTTATACATATCACTGCCTTGCACCACATTTAAAATAGTTTTCAGCTATCCTCTGATGAAAACTTGCAGACCAAGGGGTGCATTAAACCAAACCTGCAGCTATCTTACTCATTAATTCACCGATACATCCTTCATCCCATATTTTTTAAAAACGCCTCAGTGCAAATTTGCCGTGTGACCTCCATTGGGAACTCTAGAGACCCCCTGCTGGGTGTCATGACCACCAGGTTAGAGGGAAACTGTTGCGTTAGTATCACTAACCTGTTGAAGGAATTGTGTCCAATTCAGTGGGATTTGGTGATATTTTAGCATAAATGAGTCAGTTTTGGGATTGAGGAGCACATGATTGTAATAAAAATGTTTTTTTTTTTTTTGCTACTAAAACTAATGGTAATTGTATGTTTGTATTATGCGAGATCCCCCTGCAAAGGGTGTTTCAGGAACACTAGCTTTACAAGGTAAACAGGTGCAGCACTGTGGGACTCGGGGAAAGCAACACTTTATTATGGGACTTTGGACACATTTAAACCACTACCTTAACGCGGGTCTGGTCTTCCGGTCTCATGGTCCTCCCACACAAGACAGTCTCTGAACTTTATACAGTTACTCTAATGCCTGCATCTTAGCAACTGGATTAGACGGTGAGATGGGGCCACTGCTTTTGGGCTTTGCTAAGTTGTCCTCTTTCTCTCTCTCTCTCTGTCGCTCTCCACACAGGATGGGCTATATGAGTGCATCTTGTGCGCCTGCTGTAGCACCAGCTGCCCCAGTTACTGGTGGAATGGTGACAAGTACCTGGGCCCGGCTGTCCTCATGCAAGTCTGTATTAGAACCACAGCACAAGGAATACTGTGTGTGTGTGTGTGTGTGTGTGTGTGAGTGAGAGAGTGAGAGTTCAATAAGTCAGCATTGTACAAAGTATTAATTTTGTGATGTGCTTTGACTTGCGATGTATGTTGTATTAATGATTCATCTCCCTGGCCATTTTATTCCCTGCAGGCATACCGCTGGATGATTGACTCACGTGATGATTTCACAGAGGAGCGCTTGTCCAAACTCCAGGACCCTTTTTCCCTATACCGCTGTCACACCATTATGAACTGCACAAAAACCTGTCCCAAGGTGAGCAACCTTTCACAGTCATAATGTTTCTTCTGCACAATTAGTGGGGAAATACAAAAAGTAAAGGCAAAAGAAGGTTTTAGGTTGCTCCTGAAATCCACGTATGAAGCGTTTCTTTCACTTCTTCATCACTTCCAAAGTCTTGACCCTATAATGGCTGCTTTAATGCAGCAAGGACATGAAAAGCACGTATTGTGAGGTCGGGACTCAAATGTCATACAGTCACCACAGCTTTACTGTGCTCACCTTGTGTGAATTATGGCAGGTTTCACGTATTGCTAAAAGAAATCGTATTAAAGCACATTGTTCAGCGACTGGCAACAGAGCACTGAGCCATGCTGGTTCAGACCTGCCACAGTCCAGTTTCTGCTCGTTCTACTCAGTTCACTGCTATTGCTTTTGCAAAGTCTGTAATTCAAGAATTGCCTTTACTTTTTGATCATTTTCTTTTCCATTGTGTAATTTGCCCATTTTGGTAAAGAGCATCTTTTGTGTTGTTTATTTATTCAACTGACAATTTTGTCCACAGCAACAACACAGAGGTGTTCATTTAACTATCATCCCCTGGATAAATTTGTAATTCTTGGTTGCAGCTGATGGAGCTCTATATGAAGGAGCTGATTTGGATTGATGCCATATAAAAGTAATTAGGAAATTACTAAAATTAAATGGTTCACAACAACATCAGAATTTAGTTCTGATTTTGGTTTCTTTCAGGGACTGAACCCTGGAAAGGCAATAGCGGAGATCAAAAAAATGATGGCGACCTATAAGGAGAAGAGGTCATCTGCGGTGTGACCTCATGGCTCTTGTATCCCGTGAATGCTGAAAAAACATAACCTTTGTCTTCCCTGTACACTTGTGGGTCTGCCTTGCATCTTTACACTCCCAATGCTGGTGGTATAAATACCTCGGAAGGAATAGAAGGCACGTACGCAGATGTAAAATGGGTGTTCATATGTGTGCGTATTCCTTTGGAAGGCATATTAAAGATTATTGAAGGGCTTTGTCTTGTGTGTTGTTAAATCAGTGTGATCTGTTGTATAGCCTGAAAGGTGTATATACATGTGATCTTTCATCTTGCATGGGGTGTAAAGTTAGCGCTCCCTTTAATGTTGGTTTTTAGCTTCTCCTATAGGAGACCTGTACTGCTGAAAATAATATTTTAGTAAGATTAAAGTAACAAACAGTCCTTTAATGACTTATTGACTTGTTTTACATTCATTCGTTCCTGTCTTGTATCGTTGTGTGTAGATGGTATGTTTGTACACCTGTGGTAGTTTTGTTACCACAGTGACAGCAGGACTTCATAAAGCTGAGTCTCAGTCTGTTCTTGATGTACAGCTTTGTTTTTCATGTCACAGAATTGACATTTGGCTCACAGGTACTTCTCACCCTGAGTGAGGTTTTTGTGAGATTAAGTTCATTACATGCCAAAAAGGCTACTTATTGTTTTGAAAATCAAAAATTAGCTCTCTGGCAACGTGGAAGTAACGTAAAGAACATACTCATACTGGCAGATTTTCTCAATCCACACACACACACACACACAAAGAAATTATACATCACACACAGATTAGTGATATAAGGGTAATATAAGTTGGTGATATGTATTTTGTTTTTTCCACTTTATTACACCATGTCACTGGTACGGGTGTCACCTGCCTGAGAAGCACTAACAATACTTGCAGTACTAAATACAACCATTTTAATGGTGAAACCGTTTGGTGATTATATAATGTGTTTTTACTTTGTTCCTGTACTTTGTGGCCCAGGCAGTGCATCAGAGGTCAAGTAGTTTTATTTGACAGCAGAAACTGTTGACTGTAGGGATCCAAGTCCTCATCTGCCTGTTATTTATTACTTCATGCTCATGTCGGACTTGAGTCTGTAGGTCCGGCGTCCAAGGACATCCGAACGTCTAAATGTCATGGCAAAAGTCAAGTGTAGTGTGGTGCAAGAGTAGCATTCTGACATCGAGAAAGACTGTCCATAGTTGATTAAACAGACAAAAATGTAGATGTCTATGGCAGAAGTCACTCAGTTTTCAGTGCAACTGTCACATTAACATTTAGTATATTTGCTAAAGTTTAAATGGTTAATATATGCAGGTGGCACCTGGGCTGTATGGATGTGGGTTTGAATCCAACTGGAGTTTGCTTGTTCTCCCTGTAGTTGTGTGGGTTTCCTAGCACAGTCCAAAGATGTGTTTCAGGTTAACTGGTTACTCTGGACCCTGATCAGCACGATCAGTTAATTATAATGTGAGGTTTTCAGTGAAAGTAACCTGATCAAGAGTGGTAGGGCAGGAGGTGGGATTCAAACTTGGGACAGCTTGCAGAAATAAACCATAAACGTGCCATTATTAAGTGGATTATATAAGTCATATAGCTAGCTTTATATGATCAAATAAAGATGATCAGAGGTCAAACATTCGCGAGTGAAACTCCAGCGCGCCGCCGAGAGGCTGCAGTGTCCGTGCTGTGCGCGGACATTCGGTGCAGCACGTTCAACTATATCGGCAGCGCGCGGAAGTACCACCGAAGAAGAGCGATGCCTCGCGGGACTACACGTCACACACACCCCCTCCCTCCCGAACAGGGCGTTCGCTCGGAAGCAGTGGCCGCGACCGGGGCGCAGGGAGAACTGAGACCTGAGAGCGGGCGGCATGAGCGGGCAGCATGGAGTCAGGTACTCGGCGCCGCGGCTCCGGCCCAGGACTGGAGCTCAGCAGTGGTAACATTACTACTGAGAAGAAAGTGAAAGCAAATGTGTGTTGGCGCGCGAGCCCGTTACAGCGCTTCAGGCGGTGCGGTTACTGCAGCGGCGCTCGCATCCCGTCCCGCATCACCCGGCATCACCGGCATCCGCTGCGGCGCTGCGGCTTATTTAGTGCTTCGTGTTGCCGCTGAGGTCCCCGCAGTGTGGAGCTCACCGCTGCGCTGCGGTACTGACTATGGTGGTGCTGTATGGATCTGTGTTTTATACAGTGTGTAGTACTGTGTTAGTCCTGTGCTCAATGCAGTAGTGTGTAGTACTGTGCTTTGTACCATGTTGTTGCTTGGATGAGGCGCTACAGTGTCAGTGTAGGATTATGTGTTTATTTTAACTTTGTGGAGGATGATGGTGGAGGAGTGTCAGCTGACACTTCTGGAATGTGAGAAGAACAAAGGACAGAAGTTCTGAGGCACATGACCAGGTTCCCCTGAGGTGGCCTTGGAAAGAACAACCCCCATGACACATAAACCCTACAAAATGACAGTACAAATGCTATAATAACTTGTGTGTGAGAACATAAATCCGGTTGAATGTTCAACGTGCTGAGTGTTTTCAGAATTATGAAATGTGCGTGTGTCCAGTTTCTTAGGAATGGGCCAAACTGCTGACTTGTAATGAAGTGTACGCTGTGTTTAACATTGGGCTTGAGACCTCCTACCGGCTGTGCTTCTGAGACTTATCTCTGCATCTGTTTGTCACATGCACGCCACACATGCTGTCAGAACAGGCTGATGTTTTTTCTGACCCCCCCTCCCCACACACACACACACACACACACACATACACACACACGGGCCGGAAGACACCACACAGGCTGTAACGTGCCAGACGTGGATGCATCTTCTTGCACTTCTCTCTGTCTCTCTCTCTCTCTCTCGCTCTCTCTCTCTCTCTCTCTCTCTCACTCACACACACACTTTAGTGATATACGGGTAATAAAGTTTGATGATTTATATGTAGTTTTTCCCCTTTCTACATAACTATGGGCGGCTGGCCACACTCTCTGTGGTGTTGCCTGTCTGACAGCACTAACAATACTAACTAACCTACTAAATACAACCACTTTAATGGTGAAATAGTTTGGTGTTTTTTTTTTTTTTTTTTTAAGCTGTTGTTTCTGTTTACCTTTACACCGCTACACCTTTCTGACCCGGCAGCCCCCGGTAACTCAGCTAATTATTGTATAATATTGCAGGTGTGACATGAGTGGTTGAAACCAACATTACGCTGTTGTACTGCAGCTCGGGTGTGCCGGTACCTAGTTGTGGAGATGTGTGTTAGACTGACAGTATAGCTAGTGATCGTTTAAGGTATAAATGTAGGAGATGCAGGAAGACAAATAACTAACGGGAGGGTTTTAGAACATCGTGTTGCTGCATCATTCAAATGTAGGCAACCAGTAGTAACTTCCAAACTAGTGTAAACCTTTGTCTGGAGGAGAACAGTTGTTGCATGTGTGACTTGTTTCTGGCAAAGGACTGACAAACTCATTTGTTTTCTGTATTTTTTAGGTCATTTTACCAGTCTTCCTTTTTCCTACATTTTTCCGTGGAAAAATGCTATTTTTGTAGCCCCTTCGATATCTTTTCAATTTGATACCAAACTGGCGAAGACGGTCATCTTTCCTTGGCCTGTTTTTGCAACACGGGCACAGTAGGTGGCGCTAGTGTCACATTTAAAAAGAACCGATTAAACTCGTGAGGGAGGCCTTTGACTGTAGAAATGTTTTGAAGTTTGGATTAATTTTTTTTTAATCTCTTTATGATGATCCAAGTGGTGAGGAGAATACTTGTAAAGGCAGGAATCACTGGGTGCTGCTGAGAGTGTTTGGATTAAAACAAAAACAGCTTTTTTTTTTTTTTTTTTACAAGAGCTGGTTTGTCTACTTTTTAAGTGAAACTTTATATAGTACCTTCCTTGAAGTTTTCTGCCACGTGGATTTGCTGAAAAAAGTCATGCTTTGCATTGAGAGGTGAAGGCAGGGTTTCCCAGTTTGTGGAATGAAGGTATGAGGGCATTTTGAAAGTAATAATTTAATTTTTTTTTGTACAGTCAAAAGTAAAAGTCTTAAGTTTTTGATTAATTTGCATTTTTACAGTTCAGGTTTTTTTGAGCATCAAGCATGAGATGGTTGAACATGGTTGCTTCTTCACTATCTTTGAAATGTGTTCTTACATGAAAGACACCCATCCCTCCCCTAAAAGAGTTGATACTCTTTATGAAATCACCCTGTTTAGCAAAACCCTGCTGTGAGGGGATCAAGTTAACAGTAGTTGTTATGGCAACCAAAAAAGGACTAAAATGTAGAAAAAAAAAACTAAAATTAAAAAAAGCCCAAAGGTATAAAAGGTATTTCTGTGCTTGAGATCATTTTATTTGATTGCAAGATTCAGGCATTATTTGCAGTGTTTATGGGTATTTATGTAATGAAAGACGTTCATACGGGTGTGGTATGTGCACAATGGAAATTGAAAGCGCAGGTGGGTGGGACAGTGTCCTCTTTACGCTTTATTTAAACCTTCCTCATAGTAGGAGGCCACGGAATCCTGAGGTAGAGACCAGAAGGACTGTGTCTCACTCAGAGAGAATCTGCTTCCAATGTCCATTTTCTCACTGTTTGTGCAAACGCCATGAATAAAGAACTAATTTCACGTCCTCAGTCCTGCTTCTTGAGTTACTGGCTTTTCACAATGATTTCAATAACTGACTTAATAATTACATCTTACACTTTCCTTGCTGAGTTAGCCAGAGCTGCCGGGCCAGGAAAGTGCAGGGGTGTGAAGGTAAAAAAACACGTTAAATAATAACCAAACTGTTTTACCATTAAAGTGGTTGTATTCAGCACAGTCTTAGTCAAATGGAAAGGGAAAAAACAAAATGTATATCGTCAAACTTTATTATAACCACACATCAGTAATGTGCTCAGTGTCGTGTGCGATGTATCATTTTTTATTATTTTTTAACATTTTCATTCGTGCACATCTAACAGCTACTGGCTCCTGTGGTTAGATGCGAATGTCAAGGTGTGAAAACCCTTCTGCATCTCTTAGGTGTATGTGTGTGCGCGCATGACTATGCAAAAACCTCACTTAGTGTGGGAAGTACCTGTGCGCTAAATGTATGTGACTTAAAAAACAAAGCTGTGTATGAAGAACAAACGGACAGAGATTGAGCTATATAGTTACAGAGATTTCTCAAAGGGCTCTGGTTTGGATTCCGTTTGAAGAATGATTGTGAGCAGCTTATTGGAAGTCAGTTTGGAGAAAAGCATTTGCTGAATAAAGTAATAAAGTGCTGATTCAGCTGTTTAAGTCGTGACATTATGCACGCAATCATTTAAGATTATTTTCCCATAATGCCATGTGTTAAGCTCAAGTAGGTTTCTGTACATAGTTAAATGAATGTATTTTGTTCTGTAATTTTCTTCAGTGTTGCCACAAGTGTGTTTCATGTTTTCTGTGTTCTAAGGGAAGTGAGTGAGGCTGTCGTTTGTACAAGAGATGCACCAAATGACTATGAAATAACTAACAAGAGGCAGGAGACACCTTCTAGGAATGCTGACTAGTGTAGTGTTCTTTGATCTTTATCGAAGGAAGAAGGCCCTCTTAACATTCTGTACTTCAGAGCTTCCCAGAGAAGCTCAGAGATGTTTGGATCTTGTGATCTAGAGAAGTCATGGGATGTGTGTGACCTGGTGTTCATTAGACCACTTTTAACTGTGTGGAATGTGGAAACACTGAGGAATTGAAATCGCTTCCCAGCCCTTCGCTGACGGCACAATCGTGCAGGATGATCATCAGACCCAATGACACCAATGCCGTATTGCTGCACACCTACTGTCTGTGTGAAACTGGTGGTTAAATGGGCAACAGGTGACATATCGCACTGTTTTCCTGCTGCTCCGAGGTCTTTGTCTGTCTGTCTGTCTGTGTTTTCTGAACGGTCGACCTGCTACAGATGCTGGGTTTTTGAGGTCCACGGTGTGTAATTCCTGTTGAACCTGCGATACAAAGCTGTTGGTTTATTTTCCTGGTAATTTTTCACAGAGCCGTCCTGCAGTTTCAGCAAGTATTGTTGGTGAGCTTTGACTTACAGTAACTTCTCCTTTCTAATGCATTTTTTCCAGTTTCATGTATACAGTCATGATTTTTGAAACTTCCTTGTTATTTTAAATAATTCTGTGGTTTTTGCACTTTGTGTGCCTCCAAATATGAACTGTTAGGCTCATCCAAACGGTCTTGTGTTGCCTATAACATGTGTATCTCAACTGCTGACTCGGCATTATGGGTTTACTGCTGTGCAAAATGTTAGTATGTGCAATTATATAAGGAAACTCATTTTTGCAAATCAAACTTTGCAATTTGCCGTAAAAAAAAAATAGCAACCTATCAGATAATACTTGTCAAAAATCTAATCGGGCCCCTGTCGTGATACCATGTTATGATGAATTATTTGGAACCAATGGAAATGATTTATTTATTCCTTAAGAAAAAAAATCCTTCATAACTATGAAATGTCACCAAGCGTTGATGTGTTTCCAGTGAAGCAGCTTCTTCATGCTGCAATGGGCTCAATATCACACTGTGCAGTTGCTGATCAACGGCTGTTTATATTAACCAGGATAAAACTCAGATTGTCCCCGATTTGTAACTGATGTGACCCACTACTTGGTCGATGGCCCCTGACCTGGTCGTAAGTTGGATCAAACTCATGAAAGAGTGATTATATCTAAGTGCGATTCCCACCATTCAGCATCATCTTTTCAATCATTTGTCCACCTGTTTCACCTGTTGTTTCATTTCTGCCCACAGTAGAGTATATAACTCAGTCCATTATTAAATAACTCACTAATGTGTTCTTCACCACAGTTTCTTTTTAAAAAGCATAGTTTGTTCATAACTTTTTTAATGCTTTGGGGTTCTGTGCTGTATGACAGCACGATGCAGTAAGTTTAAGCAACATGATCTCTGGCGGCTGTTCTGTTGGTGACTCACGGAGGTGGTGGTGCTCTGGGGGACATGACAGCCGAGAGGGGCGTAGGTGCTGGGTTTTGGTGTCAGATGAGCTCTGTGAGATGCAGGTGAAGGGAAGACGTGTTTGGAATTAACCCACTGTGTCCATGTCTTTGTTTGTAACATTCAGAACAACTAACACTGTGAGACACGAGAGGATGTTGTAATGTTTTAATGCATTTTCCTAACACTCTTCATCTACAGTATTAAGCTCTAGTAAGCTCTGTCGTGTCAGTTTTTCTACGGCTGTCGGGAAAGATGCTGTTGTTGCACTGCCATGTCTTACATGTGCGGCACTGGTCCTGTATAATGTACATAACCAAGATGTTTGTGTTTGCATGTTTTAGTTGGCTATAAGATTTTCGTTTGCTTGCTAGAATTCTTGGAAATCATAAAAATTTCTCCATTTCATCTGTATTATTGTTGACCGTTGTAAGCCGAGGACAGTCTGCGTTCTGTTTATGAACTCGGATCTGTAGGCGAACTTGTGGCCAAGTCCAGAGAAGGGGGATGATGGGACTGTGGGCAGCTGACCTTCCCATAGATGAAAACTCAGGGAGAATTCTTATGCAGGACTGCTTCTCACACAGTGACCCTGAAGAACTGTGTAAAACAAATGTAAAATAAGCCTGCAGATAAGAGACGAGCTGTACATTTAATGAAAAGAGAATCTGGTTAAAAAAGCGGTAAAGTAAACTGGCCAGTTACTGAGGAGAGGGAAACAAAGCTCAACCAAAAAAGGCGAAAGAGACAATTAAACCTCTGGGACTTAAGCACTTGAGATATAATTTTCCAAACTTTGGCTGTATCTGGACAACTCCCTCCTGTAGTCCAGCCCATCAAGGATAGAGTGTATGGGGAGCCGGTGGCATCATTTCGATTTTTAGTCACATGCATTCAGTTGATCAAGGAGAAAAACTGCAGTATTCAAAGTAACGTATAATACCCTGAAAATGATGTAAAAAGAGCGAATCCAGATTCTTATTTTTCTGACATTTTCTACTGTTCCTATTGATATTATTTATTTTTAGTACACAGGAGTTTGCAAGGATCAAACTAATACTATCCACTGTACAGCAAAACACACACACACACACACACAGAGGCTGCAGACCGCCACAACCCTCACCAGGATAAAACTTTTTTTCAGTATTTGATTTTCCTATTTTTTCTGGAATACTTTTGCGATGGTTTGTCAAATCCAAAATCAGTCCAGTTGAATTTGTGCTGCGCCGCTGACAGCTGGCAGATAAACTGAGATTTGTTTTACAACACTGTGCCGTTATTACGCGCAGTCATAGTCTGGTGTATAATAATAATGATGATGACTGACGACATGTGACCATAAAGAAGAAGATGATGATGATGATGATAGTATTATTGATGATAGTTGTTAATATTATTATTATTATTATTATTATCATTAATAATACAGAGTGCTGGACATAATTTTGTAATAAAGGAACATTTCTGTAAATGTGCCCCACACTGTAATCTAATGTAAATTAGGGATTTTGAAGGGATTTAATGTTTTGTGGCGTTTTTTGTCATCATAATTGTCATGACGGAAGAGCAACTGGCGCGTGAGGTATTCGTGAGAACCACACGGAAGGAACGACAGTGCCCCCCCCACCCACAGTGTTTGGTTAAGATCGCGCGTACCGAGAGGCGGGCTCAGGTAACTGAGGTATTCGTCCCTGATCTGAACCTCACCTGGACCCCCCCGGAGAGGCGCGCGAGAACGTGAGTAACAGCGCCGTTCGCCGCAGTTGAACTGAGGTGAGCTGGAATCACCCCATGTTGCTGGTATATCAACATCAGCGCCCAGCCAACTGGTTCCGCCGGTTTCCCGAGGCGACGGGTTCCAGAAGCGTCAGTTTTAAAGGAAAATCGCGCTGATCGGCTCACTTGGACCCACCCAGGGCTGCTCCAGGTAAAAAGACAGTGAATTTTCCCAGGTGAGATCCAGAACAAACCTCGCCTGCTTCCGCTCAACCGCACATTTACCGACCGTGGGCGTAAATATTAATAATACGGAAGGCGAATTCGATAAAACAAATAAAGGTTTTTGACGGCGGCAACAGTGCAGATAGTGACGTCATTTACAGTCCTTCGGTCCATTAATCTCACCAGTTTGGCCACGAAGGAAACTATGTAAGAAACGTAAAACTGGTGATGTGAGAACCTGCAGGTAAAAAGCGTAAAAGCCAGCTGGTTCCTAGTACTGCTGTGTGTGTGTGTGTGTGTGTGTGTGTGTGTGTGTGTGTGTGTGTGTGTGGAGTGTGAGAGAGTGAGAAGTATGGGAAACGTGCTGTCCTGTTAGAAGGGTGGGTTGTCAGGTCCTGGTGTAGTGCTGCTGTCCTGGTCTGTCCAGTCAAGGTACCCAGGATTAGGGTGCATTTTTCAGTGATATAAGTGGCCCTGCTTGGGGGCGTTAGTGACGGACAAGTCCTATTGAGAGAAGCGCCAGCAGTGTGTACACAGTGTGTATTTGCAAATGTTCACGCCCTGCCACGCAGTGCCACGCCGTCGTGCACAGGTGCCCTGTGTTGGCACTGACATAAACAGCCGCTGCTCCTCCTACCACTACTCAGTCCCCTTTGCCGGTGTTACTGAGGCCTCACCTGATGCTGGAAAGGTACCCTGGTAAAAACCCGTTAAAGCGTCTGCATTTGGCCAGCAAACTGGTCATTCTGGTACACAAGTGTGATGTTTTGCTTGGAAAATTTATGGCACATGGGCTGATTCAGGTTGGTTGGGGTCACATCTGGTTAACTGAGAACTGTCAGCAGTCACACTGTGTGTGTATGTGTGTGTATGAGTGTGTGATAAACAAAGGAGCACCTTCAGGACCACAGTGTTCCAGTTTTTCCACCTGAGGTCACCTGCCAGCAGCCATCAAGCTCTGTGGTACAGAACTATTAGTGCTACTTTTACTCTTCATTTTTTGACTGCAGTTATGAAAAAAAATGTGATCAACTAAATGACACTGATAAATACTTGATAAGATTGGTGCATCTGTATGGGGTGGTGAGGAATCTAAGGTGTTGCCTTTGCCTTGCAGATAACCGAGAGCCCCTCCTGGCCGAGTCTGGCCACCCCTGCTTCTGCACCATCATGAACATGGTGAGTTCCTTGTGCACCAGATTTATTATTATTATTATTATTATTATTATTATTATTATTATTATTATTATTATTATTATTACCCCAAAGCTTCTCCTGGAACTCTGGCAGCCTTTTTGTTCATACCGTCTCCATGATGCTGTGTTATTTACACCTTTTTTAGTTCAGTGTGGATGTCCCAATAGCTGCAGAGCATTAGTAACACACCAACTATGGCACAGAAACCCAAACTGCTCTGATGGTTACAGAATACTGATGTATTTTTAACAAACGTTATGAACAAACTGTGCTTCTTACAAAGAAACCGCGGTGAAGAACACAGCAGTGAGGTGTTTAATAATGGTCTGGATTATATTGGCCAGGTGGACGATCGGTCCTTGTTCCCTGACCTGGTTGTATGTCGGAGAAAATCTGAGTTTTGCCCTGATTAATAAGAAAAACTGTTAAAGACTGAAATTTTTGTCAGGTAAAGGCTGTCAGGTATTTACCCTCCCGTTTGTTGAGTTTTCCCACCTTCCTGTGTTTGTGTGGCTCTAAGCCTGAAAGTATTGCTGTTCATGATAACATCACGGTAACGCTGGCCCTCTCTGCTCCAGGACCTGCAGGGTTACCGGCTCGTACCCTGGCGTGTGTGGCTGTGTCGCGTGTTTGCGCTGCTGTCTGCTGGGCTGCTGCTGCTGGTTTTCTACTGGCGCCCCCGCTGGGCCGTCCTGGCTCGCTGCAGCCAGTGTCCTTTGGCCACCTGCGATACGCTGGTTATACGGGTGAGACAAAAGTCATCGCATTAACATCACACCTGTCAGGGCTAAAGACGGTTCTCTCTTAAGGATCTTTCCTGATGAGCAAGTTGAGTAACCAGTTCTATATCTTAGCTTCTTAGCTTCTTCTTTTCTCAGCTTCATTGTGATGGCTTCATAGCATCCTCTGCTGTAAGTGTTATTTTAACCATCTTGAAAACAGGGTGTCTCTTTTTTATGCCTTTTTGTGCCCCCCATGCAGAACTGCTATGGTCAGTACTTCGTTGTAGAAGTGCAGGTAGAGGAGTGGGACGAGGGCAGGTACGCACCGGGGTTCTGCTCTGGGTCACTCTCTTCTTGCCGCAGCTGAAGAAACTAATGCCAGGCATGTTGTTCCCCATCTAGTGTGGAACAGCCGGGCCCCGAGACTGAGGAGTACGACTGGCGGGACACAGTGCAGCTCCACAAGGAGCAGGTAAGCAGAGCACTGCTGGGGGGGGGGTGTGAGGTGTTTGAGAGACCATTGCTTCACTACCCCCCACCTTGTCCTGCAGAAAGCGGTCCTGCGCTACTTCATATTTGAGGGGATTCGTTACATGTGGATAACGAAGAAAGGCGCCTTCTGTCCTGTCAGGTACAAGTGGAGGGCTGGTTGGGGGGGGGGGTCTTCAGGGAATGTCCATGTCGTAGCCATGAGGGGAAAATAGGCGCTGATTTAGAGTACAGTATTCTGTATTCTGCCTTTAAAACAACAAGATGTTAGCGTGGCATCTGTTTGCAGTGTCCTCAGTGAGGACTGGACCTGTGTGGACCTTTACTGTCAACAACGGGGACTCAGTCGTGAGGTGCAGACGGCCAGGTTAGTGTTCTGCACAGTAGTTTGCCCATTGTTATCGTTGAGGACCATCTGCACCACTCCAGCAAGGATGAGGCCTTGTTGGTGTTGGTGGAGGTCCTGGTGCGTGCTCCTTCACAGGATCAGTCGAGAATGGGTGTGAACCCTCACTGTGAAGTTCCCTCTTCTCTTCTTCTCTAATTAAATCACTCGTTCTCTCTTCCAGGCGGAAAGTGTATGGACAGAATCTCATAGATGTGCGTGTCAAATCCTACGCCCGACTGCTGGTTGAGGAGGTATTGGACCCCTTGCCATGTATATCACCATATCTATTACAGCTCAGTCTGTTTGAATTGAAGACATTTTATAGGTAATAAAGTTTGGTGATTAAGTGCTGCAATGGGGGAAAAGGAGTGACCCTCATGATTTTGAGCATGACATGGTTGTTGCTGCAAGGTGTCGCTGTTCCAGCATCTCCCAAATAGCTGCTGTCCTAGACTTTTCATGCACAACTGCTTCAAGGGCTGAGAATGGTGTGACAAGTAAAGTGCCACTGAACAGTCTTCCTGTGAATACAAACGCCTTATTGGGCTTTTTTCTGGGGGACAATGGCCGAAGACTCTGTCGAATGTCTGCGAAGAACAAAAACATGTCTCCAGTAGCTACAGGAGCATGAAAACTGCACTGTTGAGGGGTTGAAAAAAGTTCCTGGTCAGATGAAGGATCAGAATTTTGCAAAAGCAACACAAGTCCAGGGAGCTGTCCTGTTTGGTGGCAACAGTACAGGCTGATGATTGGGGGGGCTGTTTCCCTGCCTCACATTAGGGCCCCTGAGACCCACTGAAGGACATCTGAATGGCACAGTGTATCTGAACATCACTACTGACCAAGTTCATCCCTTCATGGTTGCAGTTTATCCACACTTGGATGGACACTTCCAACATGATCACTCACCTTGTCACAAGGCAACCATCGTCACCAAATGGTTCCAGCAACATGAGTTTTCATTGCTTCAGTGACCTGCACAGTCCCTGGATCTAATTCCACATGATACAACATTCTTGCACAACACATCCAGCATCTGGCAGAACCCATCCCCAGATGAATTCCTGCGGTTCTGAAGGCCAAAGGAAACACAACACAGTACTAGATGTACCTAATACATTGGCAACTTGGTATAAATACGTTGTTGCATTGCCATCAGAGGGACCCTCAAAATCTAAATGACCTTTTCTCTTCTTGGCATTTCCAGGTGCTCAATCCCTTCTACATGTTCCAGATTTTTAGTATTATCCTATGGATGTCTGACAAATACTACTACTACGCAGCATGTATCCTCATCATCTCCCTCATCTCCATCAGTATTTCCCTCTACGAGATTCGCAAGGTAAAAGGGGGGGGCTGTGGATCTCTGACCAAGGCTGTGTGTGTGTGTGTGTGTGTGTGTGTGTGTGTGTGCACGCGTGTGTGTTTCTGCATATTTAAATGTTTAAAAATAAAATCAAACTTTTTCTTCACCTTACAAAGGTGTTTTGTTCCTGAAAAGTTGTTATAACAAGACACTCAAAAAACACAACATATGATATTTATATAGTAATTAAACTTTTGATGCAAAAAATAAAACAGAATTGTAAAGGAAAAGAGATAAATGGAACCAATGCAAATGAATATCTATTCATTGAACAAGTTGACATTATTCGGAAATTCTAATTCTAATTCACAATTAGCAAGATTATAACAGGTGAAACTAGCAAACAAGGGGTGATGGAGGTTGAGACCCGGACCCAAAGTGAAATTGATGTAACCTTGATGGGTGCATCTTGGTGTGTGACTATTACCTAAACAAACATGTAAATGTAGATAATTTATCATTCGGTGGCAATAACTGACTGTAAATGACTGAGTTCTGGCAAGCGCTGCTCTATGGAAGCCATTTGTGAAGGAGATAAACTGGCACCAGAGGGGCTGACATTTGGGTTGTGGTTGTTTCAGCAAAGCAGAACCCTACGCAACATGGCCCGGCTGGTAGTGAGCGTGAGGGTGCAGAGAGACGCGGGAGGTAAGTTCCTGTATCTGGTTCTCTAGATGCCACCCCACTCAAGGCCCAAGACCAGCCAGGTTATGGCACTCTGTCTTGCGCCAGAGGAGGAGAATGTGAGCTCGGAGGACTTGGTGCCCGGCGACTGCCTACTGATCCCCCCGGAGGGACTGACGCTGCCGTGTGACGCTGCCCTGCTGGTCGGGGACTGCATGGTCAATGAAAGCATGTTGACTGGTGAGCACTGGATCCTCGACTAGTCCTGTAGTCCCTGGTGTCCAGCACTATGTTCTCAATTGGAGTAAATCACACCTGTTACTCATCAGCCTCACAATTCGTTCCACGTTTTTGGACGACAGTGAGGCCAATTACAGTTATAAAGAACAGACCTGTTGAAGGTGACACCTTTATCCAAGGTGAATTCTGATATCTGATACACTGAACTCCCTACAGCTATTCACGTGTCTGTACAGTAGAGCAATGTAGCAAACACACACTCACACACCCAACAATTTAGAGCCAAACTGTGTCTTCAGAAAAAGCATTTTAGTGAAGCCCTGAGAGGAGGTCAGATAAAGGAAGGATAACATGCCCACACTGACCTCCTCAGTGTGGTTGATCATGAAAAAACAAGGATCACCTGCAGCCATACAACTCTTCTGATTGAACAGTGGTGTGTTGTTATTTTGTATTTGGGAATAATGAAGTGTTTGTATGGCAATTTAATGATACTGAACCTTAAAACAAGTGAGTAAATAGAATCTAACTAGGATGGAGTACTTTGTTTGAAAATGAGTTGTTCTCCCACCTGTCTCCTCCACCTTTTCAGGTGAGAGTATACCTGTCATGAAGACGCCACTGCCAGTTGGAGGGGACACCTACAGCGCCGACTCTCACCGCCGCCACACCCTCTTCTGTGGCACCCAAATCATCCAGGCCAAGGGGAGGCACCAGGGGGGTAAAGGATGTCTGGCTGTTGTCACTCGCACAGGTGAGGCGTCAATTTGCCCCCTTGGTTGTTTGCAGCCCTTCTCTGCCAAATGACTCTGAACCTGAAAATTTGCATTTATCGGAAACGGCTCAGTTGAAAAGGCATCTTTGAAAATAAAACATACATGTTTCTTGTTAGATCTTGCACAATGAGCTCGTGCCTCTTTATTTTCCACGCAGGTTTCTTCACAGTCAAGGGCAGCCTGATCAGTTCCATACTTTACCCTCAGCCTGTCAGTTTCCGCTTCTACCAGGATGCCATGAAGTTCCTCCTTATCCTGGGGGTTCTGGGTAATTTCACATTACGCCGTGGCTCTGTGTCAGTAACTACTGTATGATATCCAACTTGCCGATCAAATCTCTACACGTCTGTGTTCACTTGACTTTAATTTCATTCCAGTTAATTTTTATAAATTGATGCTGAGTAAATACAGGGACACGAGTGAAAAAACAAAGCAAAGTGTCAGATAAATATGGTTTACGGAACTGCGAACTGTTCCAAAGTAAGTTAGAAGGCGATGAGGAGAGGAAAACAGAAGTGCCAGATGAAGGAAATGGGACAGGAATGTCCTCCTGGGGATCACAGGAGATCCAAGGTGACTCAGCCCTCCTGGCATTATAGTGTGTTACAGTGGGCCTGAGCAGGGAGTGTGTGGAACTAGTAAAGTTCAATTGGTCTGAGGTCAATAATCAGCGCAGACAGAATTCATGATCCGGTCGTCTTGGGCAACTCATCTAAGTCGCTGCCAGGGCATCAATGCGACACAGTGATGCTATATATAGTCCAACAGAAAACAGATTTACTGGTGCTTGTACACAAGTCCCTTTTCAGAGCCCTGAAATGAGTAAAATTTTGTTTCAGCGCTTGTGGGCACCATCTACAGCTTTGTGGTCCTGAGTATGAGTGAGGTAAGTCTGTTTTTCACCTCCTGCACATATCACATCGGCCTGTCTGTCTACCCAGATTTTCCAAATTTCTCCTGCAAACAGATACTTCACTTCACAGTAGCAGTTCAGGTGATGTCTGTTCGAATGCACTTTAGTAGAAGTTCTTGACCATGGTACCTGCTGTCCTCTTTCAAAAATGGTTAAACTGACATGAAAAAGCATAAATACATAGATGAAAATAAGGAGTACAGTTTTTTCCAGTTTATTAGCTGTGAGCCCTGTGCGGCTCCAGCTTCATGTGTTTGTTGGTTCAGGTTCACTGGCAGCTGCTCCTCAGTCCCCGTGTTCCTTGTCTGCCCCTCTGTTTCCAGACAACCTGGGTGGAGCTGTTGATCCGGGGGCTGGACATCATTACCATCGTGGTGCCCCCCGCACTGCCAGCCGCCATGACAACAGGCACAATCTACTCTCAGAGCCGCCTGAAGAAGAACGGCGTGTTCTGCATCAGCCCGCCTCGCATCAACATCTGCGGAAAGGTCTCTCTCTTCTGCTTCGACAAGGTGATTGGCTGTGGTCAACATGTCCTGACTGTGCAGGGTGACCCTCTTATTGGACGTTAACTTCCAAAAAATGCGATTTTTCAAATTTCTTGCCTAATTGCGGTAAACAGAACAAAATCACTGCAAATATCCTAACGTGGGGTCATGCTGGGCTGGAGCCTATCCCAGAAGTACAACGTGAGGCAGGGAGCACCGGGGATATTACATCTCCCGCTGTGCTGGTACTTTTCTCCAAAACAGTGTAGAATATTTAGAAATCGACACAACTGAGAATCAACTGGAGCGCAGAGGTACAACACCGGTAGTCCAGGTGCATTATGTGTTCATGTCCTGATGCACTGCTGTCCTCCTTGGGCAGGAGCAGTTTATTGCTTTGCTTCCACTGTCCTCCCAGACAGGCACACTCACCGAAGACGGTCTGGATGTGTGGGGTGTCATGGAGGGCGGCGGAGCAGGATTTTCTGAGCTCGTCCCAGACCCTCGTCTGTTGCCCCCAGGGCCACTGCTCTCTGCTTTGGCCTCCTGCCACTCGGTGGCACTGCTGGAGGGACAGCCACTGGGAGACCCGCTGGACCTCAAGATGATCGAATCCACAGGCTGGGTGAGAGATGACTGTATACATTTGCAGATATATTTGTGTTTGTATTAATAAATGCGCTGTAGTAACTGGACTTTGACTGCGCTGTTGATACGAGGCCTGTTGCACAAGTGGTGCTGGTTGCATGTCCACTGTGTGTTTTGACTGTCTCCAGGAGCTGGAGGAGCCTGCGGAGAGCGGGGAGCAGGCGGAGACTGTCATGGAGTTTGGCAACATTAGAGTCCTGGCAGTGATGAGACCCCCTGCATCTGAGCTCCAGCCCAGTGGCATTGTGGGTGACTCCAGGGCGATAGTGGGGCACTTCTTTCTGCCATGTTTGTGAGATGGAGACTAAGTGAGACTTCTGGAAAACTAACCTGTGTTGTTTTGTTGTGTGCTTATTAACATAATGAACATGTGTCTCTTTCTGTTCTTACAGTCCATCAGTGAGCCAGTGGCTATAGTGCAGCGGTTCCCCTTCTCCTCCACTCTACAGAGGATGAGCGTGGTCACTGTAGGTCTGGGAGGCAGCAATGCTCTTGCCTTTCTCAAGGGAGCCCCTGAGATGGTGGCTAGCCTTTGCCTGAAGGACAGTGGTAAGATAAAGAATTAACATTACTATCGCACTTAAAACTAGTGGTAAATATCATGGTAATTATGAGAATTTGGATGGCGCCGCTTTTTTGCAATGGTCTTTATAAGTAGTAATAACATACTACTAAAACAAGCTTGTTTTTTTTATGTAGTACCTGCACAGTTCTCAGACACTCTGCAGCATTTTGCCAGCGAAGGGTTCAGGGTGCTGGCTCTGGCCTACAAACCACTCAACGAGTCCAGCGTCAAGACCATTGAAAGGTCAGAATTGACACCCAGATACGTCCTTTAATTGACACCCCATGGCCAGGTGTTTTCGGACACTACTGACAGCGTGTATGCTGCTTTTCAGTCCAGCTGCACTGTGAGATGGTTAACGCTGCAAGATAGTTTGGGACTAAGTTAGGAACATGGCCCCAAAGCATCTATAGTTTTTCAACTATTGGGTTTAAGCTCATTTTAGATGTGGAGTTTCTTCAGCAACTCTGTTGAGTGTAACTGATGGCACCACTGGTATGAAGACCAGCATACACAGCAGACAAGAACATTGATGCGAAGTTGTGCGCAGGCTGTGGCACCAGCAAATGGGGCACTTGTGATCCTGTCCACAGGGGGGCAGTGGAGAGCTCGCTGCGGTTCCTAGGTCTGTTAGTGATGAAGAACCAGGTGAAGCCGGAAAGCGCGGGTGTCATCGGCACTCTGAGGCAGGCACACTTGCGCACGGTCATGGTCACTGGTGAGAGACTGGCAGGGGCACTTGGGGCAGGAATTTCCACTGATGGAACTGGGGTTGCCGCATAACAGGATTTTGTCCCAGCTATAACCGAGTTAGTTGTAACTAACCAAACACTCGCAATAACATGTAAACCTGTACGCTATGCACTAACACTGAATGCGCAACACCTGGGTCTCCAAAGGCGACAACGTCTTGACTGCCGTGAATGTGGCACGGACTTGTGGGATGGTGCCATCGGACGAGAGGGTCATTTTTGTACAGGCGTCGCCACCTGGGCAACATTCCCAACCAACTCTGAGATTTCACCTAGGGGAAAGCTCGCTGGAGGCCGAGCAGGACAGCCTTACACAGGTAAGTGCACCTGAGTAGACCGATAGAGCATTATAGTCATAGTGGCACAGGTAACTGTACCTTACAGATGCACCTGCACAGGATTCTTTGCTCAAAAGACACAGCGGAACAATTGTACATCAATCATAGCTCAGTGTTACCTGGCACCTGTGGGTTACTAAAAGCAAACAGAACAGAGTTGCTCCCCCCTTCTCCCACAGGGTCTCTACCAGGCTGGTCTTCAGTATCATCTGGCCATTAATGGGAAGTCTTTCGCTGCCCTTTGCGACTATTTCCCCGAGTACCTGCCCAAGGTGAGACATGCACAGGTGCCTTTTGGTGGTACAAAAAAGGGATGAAGAGTGAATGTAACAGGACAATTTTTATTGTCTTTAAATACATTACATTTGCACATTTTTAAGTGTGGATTTGAAGTCCTACTTTCCACCTCACGTTTGTGATCTGCCCCACTTGTCTACCTTTTTTAGGACATGTTTAGAAACCCTTTTCTATACTTTCAGTGATGGCAATATTAGCACAACACGATACAAACCTATTATCTACCTCCCACGTTGTCTCTCGTCGACATAACACTACAGTATCTGTCGCTCTGCCTCCTTTGTCATGCTTCAAATTTTTTTTTATTCTATATTATCTGTTATTAGGTTAAAAAATCTATCAAGGCTGTATCTCCATTGTTATATTATAATGATCCTACGGAGGACTGTATTGTAGAAACAAATCCAGAGTGCTAGTGCAGGAAGGGTGTTTAATGTTGAACAGAGCAGATGTCTCGGTGTGTTTCCATCAACTCACATTTTCAGCTTTCTTTGGCTGCAGGTACTGATGAGAGGCACAGTCTACGCACGCATGGCCCCGGAGCAGAAGACCCAGCTGGTCACAGAGCTTCAGAAGCTTGAGTGAGTGACACTGAAGGAATTGGGGAGCAAGAGTAGGAGCTGGGGACACAGATCAGAAAAAGATTAGGACAAAAGGGAAAATTGTGTGACAGAAAGCAACACTTTACTGTGTCATGTAAGAAGCAGAATTTAATTGTACTAAATTATTACATCCCCATTTCCTCACGAGGTTCCGTCTCATGAAAAGCGCTTATGAAAATGTATCGTAATAATAACTCCCCCAACGCGAAGGGCTTCTTATTCAGGACAAAGTCATTTTCTTCCCAGCTCTGTGGTCATTTTACTACAGCAAGAGCTTTATTTACTGGCTGTATATCTTTCACTACAAAGCATGTTCACACTATGCTTCCTCAGTTAAAAAAAAAAAAAAAAAAAAAAAATCTATTCAATTTCTGTTCAGTGGAGAGGGTTCTTCTCACACACGGACTCAGAGCTGATGTAACAGGTACACAGTCAGATAGATGTTACTAAGTGCAAAACAGCAAATCATGAGCCATATTTTTGGTCTAGGAACCTATTTTTCCAGTGGAAATTCAACCCCTGCAGAAATTTACCTAACAGGCCAGGGACTGGTATGGTATATAAGAGTTAAATGTGCGAACAGCCAAGGTTTAGAGTTTTGTTAGAAGTTAGCATTAATTTCCATTTGTTGGTGTGCAGCTACCGCGTGGGCATGTGCGGCGACGGGGCCAATGACTGTGGCGCCCTGAGGGCCGCGGACGTGGGAGTTTCCCTGTCGGAAGCAGAGGCGTCGGTTGCCTCCCCTTTCACCTCCAAGTCTAACAACATCAGCTGTGTACCGCTGCTGATCCGGTAAGGCCCAGGCCAGCAGGCCACTAGATGTGTCTTTTTACCCCAAACCTTTTGTACTCCAAACTGACACTAGTGTTATATAGTACATCAAAAAATAAATAATCCAACAGTATAAACCAGTATCATTACAATCACAGGTAGTGGAAACTGGGAAGCCAGCAGTGACCTGTGAATCCATACATGCTGTGTGAATTGATCAGTAATTTAAAGCCTTAAAAACTGAAAGCTTGAATAGCTGATAGCTTGAATGTTTAAAGTAGTATGTAAGCATACAAATCGAAAGAAAAGTATTCAAATGGGTGATAAATTGTTTTATTAAGGTATAACAATTTCTGTAATATAAATCCCTGAAATGGCCTGTTAGTTGCATGAGCAGACCACCCTCCCCATTAATCTGCTTGTTCATGTGTATTTATACCGGCTCCTTTAGCAGACATAAAGTGTAATATGCGGACGGAAGTGTACAAATAGAAGATTAACATGCCAAGTACAGATCCATTTACCACCATTTGAAACATGTCAAGTAGAGGTTTTCACACTTGTCTGTTTCAGCGAAGGGAGATGCGCTCTGGTGACGTCTTTCAGTCTCTTCAAGTACATGGCCTTGTACAGCCTCATACAGTTCTCCTCTGTGCTCGTCCTGTACACCGTGAGTAGGAGGCTCGTGCAGCTGGGGAATGAACCACACACACCTTCTGGGATAACAAAGTGCCGGTTTCAATTTGGGTTTAAAAATGGCTTTTTCAAGGGACAAAAAACATTCCAGAAAAAAAAGCTCAAATAAGTATAATGTATTTAAAGTTTTTTTTTTTTTTGTTTTTATATTGAACTAATTGCTCAGCTTGGTGTGTCCCAGTACAGATTCACTCAACTTTCTCCATTATTAGTGATGAAAGTGGCATTTCTATAAGCTCCTTATTCACTGTACTGTATGTATTTGTTTCAATTACAACACTGTTTCTTTTATTCCTTGTTCATTACATCAGCTCATAATGCTTCTGGAGTACGAAGCACCACAGTAAAAAATATCATGCTTAAATCGCACTGTGGACTTACATCAGATCCCCACACCCCCTCCTGTCCCCTGGACGATACTTTTGTATTGTTGGGGGGGGGGGGGCTGTGAAGTCCCCACAATGATTGATCGGACAAACATTACTATGTACGTCACCTACTCTGCGTGGTCTAACAAACACAGCGGCAGTGTGAGCATCCAGTGCTTCGTAACACTTACTCTTACCCTACATCTGCTCTCAGGTGAAGACCAACCTCAGCGACCTGCAGTTCCTCTTCTTCGACCTTGCGCTGGTCACGCTGCTCGCCATCGTCATGGGGAGGGGTGGGCCGAGCGCCAACCTGCAGCCACAGCGTCCGCCGGCCAGTCTGTTGAGCCTGCCGATCTTTGCCAGCTTGCTGCTCCACTGTCTGCTGCTGGTCCTCGCCCAGGTGTTCGCGCTGCTCATCACTAGGGCCCAGGACTGGTGAGGGACACGGCAGTTTTTAACTAAAAGCAAAATGCTACATAATTAGCTTTCTAACTGATACAAGTTTTAAGGTCTGTAAATGGATTAAGCCACTAGAGTAACATTGCCACATCTCTAGGTATGTTCCCCTCAATGCCACTGTGTCTGGGGCAGCTAACCTGCCCAACCTGGAGGACACAAGTGTGTTTGCTGTGTCGGGGTTCCAGTACATCATCATGGCGGTGGTAGTGACTAAAGGTTACCCATACAGGAGGCCCCTCTACACTAATGGTGAGATGTAACTATCTGCACTTAGTGACTCAAATGTGTAGCAGAAATTCTCCTCTGTCCAACTCACGTACCTCTGCAATGTCTTCTTTGCTCACCTCCCTGTGTCTCTCAACAAAGTGCTATTCGTGGTAGTTCTGCTGGCCTCGTTCGGGGCTATGAGCTGGCTGGTGTTATACCCAGCGTCCTTCATACAACAGCTGCTTAAGCTCCATCACGTTGAAGACATGAACTACAAGCTGCTGCTGGTGGCTCTAGCTGCACTCAACTTCTTCACCTGCTACCTGCTGGAGGTAAGATGCTGGAAACGGCAAACGCTCCGGGCTGCCAAACTGTTTGAAGAGAACAGTTTATATATTTACGTGTGTGGTGCAGGGTGAACCAGGCCTTAAGTTGTGACCCTGCACTGCAGAGATGGTTTTTGACAATGACTGAATGTCTCTGCTGGTTTTCCACAATCCCCTCACGATACGAAAGTGGTTTCATCGTTTCTCTGCAGGTTTTAATTGATAGAGGTGCACTTAATTGCTTAAAAGCCGTTCAACGGAAGAAGGACTCCAAAAAGCAGTACAAACGTCTGGATATCATCCTGTGCGGAACGCCCTCCTGGCCCCCCATCGATCAACCTCTGTCCCCCTCACAGTGCACTGTGATTGGCGTAAGCTAACATCAGCTAACCTGCTGGTCCCTCATCTGAATCCAGTGAAATCCCAGCAGCGTTCTGGACTTTTGCCATTGCTACGAATAGCTCATGGTGGGGTGTTTAAAATCCGTAGGTTTTTAGAACACGTAGCAATTATTCTGTAACATTTTAACATACTCACAAGGTGTTCCACTTAAATCTGGTCTGCTTGCAGCAAAAATCAAGACATGATTTGTTTGTTCATGTGGATAGACTGTTACAGACGAAAGGAGAATTATGAATCAGTACATTGATGTTTCACGCCATCTTCTTGCACACCAGTTCACAACCAACTCCTGGATCATATTCTTCGCTGGAATGCTGACATGTGGAAACTTCTCAACAAATACTGCTCGTTTCCTTAAGTGATTCTGTGTGCAGAGCCAGCGACGGGTGCCAAAGTCACAAGACGGGTGAATGTCTGATGATATCACACAGGCCTGAACAGTTTTAACGGTTTTAAGTGGAACACCCTGTGTGTGCGTGTGTGTGTGTGTACAGTATGTGTATGAAATATACACTGGTGACTAGAATTGTTAACAGTACTGTTCACTTTCTTGAGAACAGCAATAAAACTTATTTTCAAAGTACTGGTGGTGTGGAGATGTATTTCAAGTGTGTAAACAGGTAGCAGTGCAGCATGTTCCTCAGAGGAAATTGATAAAAGGAACCATGATCCTGTTACAAACTGCATCCTACTGCAGTGCTGGGGTTAGGATGGGGATGGAATGAAAGGAAAAAAATGGAGGGTTTTGGTGCAAAACTGATCAATGATATACAAGTGAAAAGTGGGTAATAGTACAATTATATACACAAAAGCAGGCGGAGGAAGAATGTGAGTGCGGTTAAAAGGAACAAGTAATCAAAACCAAACAAACTAGTTGACAGAGTAAGAAATGCCAAGTAATGTGTGTCATGTGACCTTACCTGTTCAGCTTCCCTGAGTCACAGTCAACCACGAATTCATACAAATAACACAGGTGACAAACTGGAATAGGGAACCACCCAGACATACAAGTGTGTAACATCACCAATAAAGTATTAATAAAGAGAAACTGAAGCTCTGGAGTCAAACAGCTGATTGAAATGATGCCGCCTTGAATTCCATTGACCAGGAGGGCGGTTGTGATGTCATCAACGGTGATGATGGGCAAAATGATGAACCACTGGGAATCTGTAAGCAGATAAATAAGCCAACAAAGACAGAAGAACACAACTTGAGACGTTACACCTCAAATGCTCCTACACTAAATTGTCACAGCCAAAATAATGTTTAAAAAGCACCCCTCTTGGTTCAATTAAACTCCTTTGCATAAATTCAAATGCTGAAGGGGACCTCTACTGTGCTTCACTGTTGGCTGCATTTCTGCAAATGGAATTGGTGATTTGGTCAAAATGAACGGCCCCTCATAGTTGATAAGTACAGGCAGATTCTTTCCCATCATACAGCACCATCAGGGAGGCATCTGATTGTCCCAGATTCATTCTGCAGCTTGGCAATGACCCCAAGCACACAGCCAAAGTCATAAAGGAACATCCTCATCAAACAAAACACCAAGGAATCCTGCAACAGATGGTTTGACCCCCCCAAAGCCCTGATCTCTACATCATGGAACCGGTCTGGGATTACACGCAGAGACAGAAGCAAGTGAGACAGCCAATCTCTGCAGAAGACCTGTGGCAACTTCTCCAAGATGTTTGGAACAACCTACCTGCCGGGTACCTTAAACTGCATGCAAGGGTCCCTGAGCGAACCGAGGCTGTTTTGAAGGCAAAGGATGGTCTCAACGAATATTTATTTGATTTAGTTGTTTTTGTTTACTGCACTTTGTAGGAAGTTTTAATCAAATTACACATGACACTATTTTTGGAAGCATCCTCACTTTACAGCATGCCTAAAACTATTGCGCAGTACTGTATATATCCACCATGCCACATTTATTTATTTTAATTTAAATTTTATGGACTTAAATGCATATGATGAATGAAGAGATTATACTGTGGTCATGGACAGCTGGCAGTGCCATACACTGTTTAGAAATCTCTATTCAGAATTAATAAAGCTGGGGGACAACCCCAGACTATGCTCTGGTCTTCTTGCTTCTCTTCTTACCTGCCTTGTGCTGTCACTGCTGTTGTCACCTCAACCTCCTCCTGCATGGCCACCTCAGTCGCCTGCCACGCTCTATAGATTCTCCGGCTCGTACAGCCGACCATCTCCGGCATGGCTGCTCAGCTTCTTCACCAACTCAAAGCAAATGCATAACCAGCCAGGTTTTGGTGTAAAAGCCCAACTGTCATTCTGCATTCCTACAGCCATAAACGGAACACAAGCTCTCCACATCAGTTTATCACTACCAAGCAGCACTCTGCATCAGTAGGTCAAAAGCCCTCCAAAACAAAGCTCACCTGCTCACATAACTTCTGTATGCATTTGAATGAAGTTATTGTCCTCAAACACCTTTATTCAGACACCTGTCGCATCCAACTCCTCAGCGCTCACTCTTGTCTGCAGATCCATGCACGTACCGATCTCCGTTTGATCTGCAAAGTACATCATTTTGAGTGGTTATGTTGGAGTTCACCATGCCTTGAGGGGCTCAAAACCTCACTCAATGGCAGATGTGAGCCTTCAGGTGGAATCCGAAGCACAACAGACAGTACAACAAACATCCTTCCAACTCCTGCAATCGTTCAAAAGAAAACTTGAGGGAAAACTGAAATATGAGCATATTTAACACCACTTGTATATACCAAAGCCATAAAGTAAGTTATTTCCTTCTTCAGCCACATTATCCAGTAACTGAAGTTTAGGGGGTGGCTGCAAATCTTCCATTTTCTTTTTTTTCCAAAATTACTGTTAGCAGGTCGCTGTAGCAGGTGCAGTAATGGTGTTCCAAGGCACTTTTCCCTCCTCGTTGCTTTTGACACACCTTTGAAATGCACACTTCTGGACTCAAGTCATCCCATCTAAAGCCAAACTTCTGACACATTGCATTTCTGGGTCTGATATAAATGAACACACTCCTTTGGACTGGAACTGTTACATTTAATAATGAAGACTTCAGCTATGTTACACCGCACTGTCTACTCATGAACTGTCAAATGTTTTCCTTTGTCATCACCACCACACACGTGTCAACACTACATTTATAGAAGCAATATTTAACAAATAAACCATTTGCTGCATATCCTTACAACAGCAACATGGAGATGACAAGAGTTTTGACGTAGCTGTCACACTCGGCAGCTATAGCCTCTCAACACCGGCCTAAACATCACATCAGGAAGCTGTGGTATACAAGTAGACACAAGATAAAATGGACAACACACTCAGCAACACTTTCTCCAGGGTCCTGTTCAATCTCTCAGCACATCCATTCCAAGTTTCACGATGGGTTCCCTTTCAGAGTTGGTCTCTTGTTCTGGGTGAATCCATTCTAGGAAACAACACATGATCAAATAGCTTCCTAGCAACCCGCTTTGTTTGTCATGAGCTAATTTAGTAAATTGATGTGCAACGTGCAGCACGTCTGAACACTGCAAACTGTCTTCAACAGTTCATAAATCCTGACATACCAGCTCCATATAAACAGATGTCAATGTTTTCCAGAGAGGTCTGGTAAATCATTCAAGTGCATTGAAACTAGGAAAATAAACAGCATTACCAGGTTTTAAGACAAACAAAAACCATTCCACAGGCAACTGTCCGTCATTTAAAATAACATGCAGATCAAACAAACATTCACAAATATCAACCTAATTTCTATAGCCTGGATTCAAAGTGGCTGAGATTACGAATTATGAACCTAAACTGAAGACCCAGTGGAAACCTTAAGGATGTTCTAGAGAACAGAGCTACTGGGGAGTAGAAGACATCAAAAAATAAATAAATAAATAACTAACAGAGAATCAAAATTTCTTCAGAAAACAGTCAGCCAAAAAGCCTAGGAACAAGAAAAAAAAAAAAAGCATTCAGCATACAGTCTGTTTGTTCCAAGTACATTTATTTATCATCACTTAAAAAAATGCTTCAGGCCTGAGACCATCCAATGCGACTTTACTTAAAACATCCCCTTTTGTTCAGTTTACCCCAAGGTCATTAAAAAGTTCACAACCACAAAGGTACGCACATGTGTCCCTTCCACAGATACACCAAATACTGCGTGTGACAAAATGTACTCCAGCATATGTAGAATTTGCCCTTTTCACCTGAGGTCCTGAATGTGATTTGCACATTGGAGCAAAGACAACACAAGTGATGAGGTGGAGAGAACTGAAAGCATGATACCTCAACCAGAAATATCACAAAAGCACATCCTGCCAGCTTAGGAAAAAAAAAAGCAATGTTTCTCCATCTCTCAATACAGTCTCAGCACATTGTCCATCTTCCCACCCACTGGTACCAAAGTACAGATATGAAAAAAACCTTTCAATTCCAATTAAAACCATATTACCTCAAAACAATACAAAACAGAATTTTAAAATTGACTGCAAACCACTCAATGAGATTTGTTTAAATGGAATTGTCATTTTGTTTTTATTTATAAATAGAACATTTGACTCAAGAAACAAAAAAAATGCAAATTAAAAAAGGACCCCTGTAAACAGTACCGCACAGAAACCAGATGCTGCCTCCTGCATTTGCTTCCAGCCCTCTCTCCTACGTGAAAAGCACTGGTAATAATAAGCGACAGTCTTCAATCTGAAATTAAAATATAAGATGAGATAATCTTGACAATTACAGTCAGCATGGTAGGGGGGAGGGGATGATTATCATTCATGATATTGTGGCTATTATTATTGCTGGGAGCAGCTAGTACCCCATGTGCTCCTCTGTTGTCCACACTCCTCTGGCAGCGTCCTTCACACGCGCTTGTATCCAATCTAGAAACTGTAAAAGTCCAAGGTCCAGGTCTACTGCCTGGTGGAGGGCCTCCTCCCTGCCAGCCTGAGATGCAGGGCCACAGTGAAAAAGCAGGTGAGGAGGACAGTGGGGGTTAGCAGGGCACTGGCGGGTGACAGGATTTCACAGTGAACACAGTCCTGAAGAAGCAATGTTCTTGTCACAGTGTTGACCGGAGACAGAGAGTTGCCCTGACCCCTCCCCTTCATTTCACTTTTTTGTCCTTGGGGGGAGGGAGGGGGTATGGGGGGTACAAAAACAGAGGAGGCTCCATGACAAAAATATTGATCCACACGCCTCTTTTGCATTAAAACCCTCATCCATTTTCTTCATGTGGTTAAAAAAATCCAGCCTTCCACTGATCCTGTTGCCCCACCTCTGGGCGGGAAATCTCTCTATTTGCGGTGGCGTAAGCCCTGAGTGCCTTCTGGGCCAGTGGTCTGGCGGAGCGAGTGGCTGTTTGTTCGAGAATCCACCGAAGGCTGCTGGGAGCTCACACGCACGGGCTTGCTGTTGGGTGACAGGAAACAGAATTATCCCCAGACAGGTGCAAACAGATGAAAACATTCACAGAAGTAGAAGGCACCCAGTCAAAACCCTTGTCAAAACAAACTTGCAGCTCAACAATTCCAGGAAAAATTCCATCAAAATGATTCACACTCTTTAACCCTAATTTCAACAGCACAATAAACACAGCAAGACTCTCCAAACAACATGAAACTTTGTTTTCTCTTTGTAAGCCACTACTTTTGAGCATCATTTGCACAAGGGCTGCTGATAAATGCCGTTTAAGAAAAACAACCCTTTGGCTATGGTAACTATGACATACTCACACTGCAGCAGTGCTATGAGAGCGATGGAAGGTTCTACACATTGTGTTTTATATAGACACCATGACCAATCATGACCGAGACATCGGTGCAAACTCGTTCTAACATCACTTTTGCTGCTGGTCCTGGAGCATCACACCCACCTTTCCTAGGATCCAAACACTCCTTGCCATAATGTTGCCCTCTTAAAAGGCATACACACTTTATACAGAATTCCCATTCTATAACACGTTGGCACACACAATTAACCATTTTTTACTAAACATTTTCATGCACTTGGATGCAACTGTGATGTTGCTATTTTTGATTTGTTTTCCACTGGAGCATGTTGTATTGAGCAGATAAGGTAAATATGTATTAAAGATCTATATGTATGGTGTGTGTGTGTGTGCATACATATATATGCATACACACACACACACACGCACACACACATTTATTTAGCATGCTGACTTTGGCAAGCTGTCTTCAGGCCAGTTAAGAGGAAAAAAAAAAAAAAAAACCACAGACCGCCCACAAGTGAAGGCAAAGGTTTTCCAATGGAAATATATCTAAGTTAGGGCTCTAAGCTTGCTTTCTTTTCCTTGAGACAATGAACAACAAAAACCAAATATTTAGGAAAATTAAATGTGCGGAACATGTACGCGCCCATTAGGAGAAGCAGACGGTACAACCAACCAAAGGGCCAATATAAATAACCAAATGTGCCAATGTGTGTCAATTAACTGTGTGTTTTCACACAGGAACTTAAAACCAGTTGATGCAATAAGCTACATTGACCAACAACAATGATAAGTGTTAAAAATGATGGTTAAGAAACATATAAAAGGTATAAAAAAATTCAATTTTACAGGCTGGAATATCGTATTTGTGCTCAGCTTATAGTGAGACACTGCTACTTTCAGGTGCAGCCAGGGCTGTCAGCGGCCATCAGGCGTTTACCTCTCTGTAGCAGGCCGGTCCTGAGGGCTCTTGTCAGGGCTGGCGCTGCCCAGAATCCGTCGGCGTGCCTCGGCATACTCCGCCTCCCTCTGGGCCAGGGACTTGATCTGTGGGACGGGGCGCGCTGCTCCGGGAGGAGAGCCCAGCGAGCCATTGCTGGAAGGGCGCTTGAGGATGCGGATCTGGGGTTGCGCAGTTGCTGGCACGGACTCATTCTGGATCACCACGGCTGCTGTCTTTAGAGGCAACTGGCCAGGGCCCCCACTGGAAACTCTGTGGGAGCAAGAGGAAGGGAATGTCAGCAGCTTCCTGGACAGAACAACCCACCGGAACAGAGAGAACACCACTGTGAAAAGTTCCATGGCAGAGATTTTAAGCCCACAGTTAGGCAACACTGCAACTTCCATGGCCCATCATGTTACCATAAAGTTATGGTTGCAATGTGAAAGCCGTACTTTTTTTTCCCCGATTCACTATAAATGACAATTTAGTATTTCACACGGCAGAGTGGAGGAGTGAGTGGTGTCAGGGTGATGCTGTGCTGATGAGACCCACTTCTGCTTTGGTGTGACCTTCAGCTTCTCCTCCAGGTGCCTTTCCATGTCCTGCATGGGTACAAACAAACCAGAAAAGTGACTATGCAGCCATCAAGGGAGACCTTTCACAGCACAGACAAAATTCCAAACTTTATACACAGTAATACACTACATGATCTGCGTGACATTCAGATACTGTGTTTATTCTTCTCAGGAGTCAACATCTGATATTCAGCTTCCAAACATCTGCCTTTTGCTATATCCAGTTGGCTTCTTTTCAATACCATTTATCTTTCATCTGTCCAGATTTTTATTCACACTGTTTGTGACATCCAACCCAAACTGAGACATTGCGGATGGGGTGATGAACTGAGGCTACGTTTGAAAGTTGTCAAGCGGCTGTGTTGTGTTGCTGAGGGAAACTGTACCTCCACTCTCAGTCACAGGCCAGCATTACACGGTCCAGCCTGCGCACCCAACTGTGCATGTTTGCATCCTGCTTTGCACCCCTGTGGTTTCACTTTCTATCTGTCGTCTATTGTAGCGCTATATTAATAAAAACGGGTCCTAAAGAAGAAAAATGGTGTTACATGTTGGCTAAGGCAGAAGGAAAAAGCAAAGTGCAAGTTAGTGGATCAGTTTGGGAAAAAATGTCATATGTATTAAAAAGCACAGATTTCGGTGAAAGAGAAAGTTCTTTTACGTTAGATCCATCCTATCTTAAATCACAGTGCAAACTACTTCGTTCTGAGATCAAAAAAGCGAGAGCTAAAGTTACTTCCTCAAGCCAGTTCAGTCACAATACGTTTAATTCTTCAAGTCACTGGTTTACATTTTATATGTAATGCTGTTATTGTTATTCTTTGCATTTTAATGAGTAACCCAACTTATTCTTCATATTAGGCAATATTTAAGATGATCCTGGAATGAACATTTAATGAGCTTAGAACAAACTGCAATTCGTTTTATGCTGACGGAATAATAAAGGTCAGAATTCGGTCGGTTTCAGGGGCGAATAAACCGCGTTAAAACTGTTAACTGTACTTTGTTGAATAAGTCCTCTAAAAAATGCGAAAATGACGAAATGCCGGAGCGCGGAGACGTGTCGCAAATACGCCGGTGTCGCTTGCCGCTGTCTAGGACAGCACGATGCCAGTAGTCGCACGTTTTCCGTTGCCAAGGCTACCGCTCACAAACCCACCAGCGGCAGGAGAGCGAACTCACTCATTTCTCGCCGAAACAGCAACACTGGGCCACCCTGCCGATAACCGGCACACAGGTACGTGGGGATCGCTCGCTTTCTCCCTTTCTTTCTCCGCCATGGCCGCCCGCACCGGCCCCTTTAAGCGGCGGCCTCCTTCCTCACGGCGCACCGCGTGCTTCTCAACGTCGACCGTGGGCCCGCATGGCATCGCATCGTATCGCGCGGGCGCCCCAACCGCCGTGCTGTGAGCAGAGCGCGTGTCAGCTGGCATCGGTTACCTCGCTTTCCGCTGCTTCCTCCCTGCTTTCCGACAGCTCCTCATCGCCCATGTCCCGCACGGCCAGGCACGCGCCGAGCCCTGGCTCTCGCTCTTCTTCTGCGGGGCTCGCTCGATAGTCAGCAGCGCGGAGCAACACTGCCTCCCACCGCGCCGGAGGACCATAGCCCCCCCCATCACTGCTGCAGAGGGCCGGACGGCTCATGCGCATCAGCGCGTGACCGTCCCCCAAACGCTGCGATCGTTATCACGTGCCCTCAATGGCTCTGTGCCACAGTGCTAGACTGACCGAACAAATTAGTGAAAACTTTATTAATTCCAGTTGGGCTGCACTTAGTTACAGCAGTATGCAATATAAATAAATATGAATACAGTGAAACTATTTACAGATAAGTAAGATCGAAACCAGACGATCATCGTCGTGATCATCATGATGTGCGAAGCCACAACCCGCGAGCACCAGCGCTGCCCGCTACCACACCCAAAACTTTAAACCTTTCACAGTAATCCCTTTAGTTTTTTTTTAAGTTAACCATGTATAGCCTAAATTATACCTAGTCAACTATACATAATTAAAACAACCGAGTAACGCACAAGATAAAAATAGTACGTGTAGGAATATATTTAAGATATATATTTTGTTTATTTTTTTTATTTACAATTGTGAAGCATAACGAGTGCATTTAAAACGGGTCTATACAGACGTACACATAGTATACGCATTATTTGAACAAATGTTCCTTAAATTTATTATGGTGAATTGCTGTATTGGAATTTTAGGGGTAACAGCTAGACATCGGCGACCGAGTAGCTTCGCGCTGCGCTCGTTCACGCGGACATCGGCGCGGGTCCGCCGTCACAGGACCACGGACAGACGGGCTCGCTCCAGTTCGTGCTGGCGTCCTCCGCGTGCGCGCTCCCGACGCCGTCGGGAAGGGTGATGCTGCCGTCCGGGAAGATGGCGTCTGTATGGATGCCGAGCGGCAGCTGCTGCCACTAGCAAACACCATAGATGACATTGGGGCAAAGCAGGAATCGGGTTCATACCAGTGGGCGAAAAAGCGCAAATCGGCGGAGGGACACCGCAGGAAGGGGGTTCTCCGCCCCAGTCTCCGCCGCGGACGAGGCTAGCGGGTTGGCGGTGCAGTCTGCGCCGCCCCTGGGCGCTCGAGTGGCGGCAGTCGGGGTGGAGCTGCCGCCGCCGGAGGTGAGCGCCGCCCGGGACAAAGATGCTCCGTTCCGGCAGGAGGCCTATTATTATTATTATTATTATTATTATTATTATTCTCTTAGTCATGTCTTTAAAATTGCCATCTGAGTGCGAGGTGCATTACGGTGTATATTTGACGACGGAGGTATCAGTGGAAACCCGAGGGGGTGATGGCGGGTTCACGGTCCAAACACACACACCCCACGCTGTGTGATCAGTTGGTAAACAGTATGTTTAAGCTGCCTATTGTTGTGTATTGAAATCACACCTGAAATGTTTTTGGATTACCTCCCAACAGAATTATAAATAGAAAATGGTTTGTGCGAGGGATATTAAAACCAGTTGATTTTAAATTAGCTGAATGAATTCGTTATTTATTAACAAGAGCTTGAGTGACACCTTGAGCGCAATGACCTGCTGTGCCTATAGAGGTTCTGTTCAGGACTCACCCTTCATACCACCAGTAATGGAAGGTTCAGCATGAAAAAGTGTACTTTAAGAGCCTGAAGACCAACAGCTGGTGGCAGTAGGATGAAAACAGGAGGGTTACTGTATTTTTCTTCAATGTTGGAGATGGCAAGAGGAAGTCAGGCCTCAGTCTGCTGGTGTTCTGCTGAAGGTTCCAGTTTGAATCCCTGCTGATCAGGGTCAGGTTTCCCTGCAGAATATTGTATTGATTTTTTAACATTATGCAGACATGGTTACCATAATTTTATATACATAGAAGATTATGATTGTATTTTATGTTGCTATGCAAGAAGTGTTCTCTCCCTGTTGACCTTGAAGTACAAAATACAGTAATGAGGATGGCAGTGCTGGAAATGGGACACTGCACATTGACTTGTGAGGGACTTCTGTACTGAAAGGAAATAGTCTGAAGTTACCTAGGCACTGTTGTTCAACCTTCTTGAACTTTCTTCACATCAGTCATGAAACGCTATTACTTTGACTAATTTGAGTATTTCAGTTTAATTAGAATACAGTTTATTTTCACACAGTACAGTACAGGTAGTTCTTGACTTCTGATGTACTCAACATATTGTCAATCATAAATAATAGTAATTATTTTAAAACTGAAATGGACATGAACATCTTGTGATGTGCAATATGCAGTATGTGTACATGCATTAAAACATTGTACATGTGTACCTGCAGTCTGTGCATGTGGGACATCGTACAATAACAATTGCGTAAGGTGAATGCCGTATGAGACTGTGTGCTACGCAGTCAGCAACTATCTTCTCCCTCTTGCTCCACTACGACCCCCCCCTCCTTCTGAAACTAAAATATCGTATCTCACACAGCGTTAGTTGTTCTCACTGTTATATCACACAAAGACATGGACAGGGGAGGTAAATTCAGCACACGTCTTTACTGCATCTCCTAGAACTGAACTCAGACTGCTGCTGTGTCCCCATAGCACCACCTATGTCTCCTGCATCAGTCGCACCACTGACAGTTGCAAGACATCATCTTGCTTGCGTTTACTACGTGTTGCTGCTGTATGGCACAGAATGGTATAGATAATATACTGTGGGCAAAAATGAAACAAAATGGGTCAAAAATAAATTTCAAACCAACACACACAAGATATATTTCCGGAAGACATTTTAAAGCAATAAGTAAACCCCATGGTAAGGTGCCCCAAGATAAGATGAATTGAGATATAACATGATTCGTGACTGGCTCCCATCTTCTTATTCCTGTTTCAATTACCATCTTCTGACTGCAATGAATGAACATTTGGGTGTTACTATGGTAGCAACACCAGGGGGAGTGGTGGCTCTCCCTTGATGCACTGCTGCTGCATGTTTGCCAATAGTTGTGTGTAGCCATGGTTGGGAGTTGTATGCAGATTGTTGTCCTTCTCTGTGTTTGCTGTGTTTGAGAGCTTTGGGGAGGGTGTACTGCTGTGCTCTATGAGCGCCGGTATTTAAACATTTTTTTGGGGTATGTTTTTAACTGTTTTAGAGTTTCTCCATCATGTATTTTGCATATGTTTTGTTTTAATCTTGGATTTTATAATGGAAGTTTTAGTTGTTACATGACGGTCTTAACTATTTATTGTAATGTTTTAAAGTTTTAAATAAACAAAGGCGGAGATGACGAATGGCAAGATTGCAACTGTTGCGATGGACAGGTTGGTGATGCTTGGCGACAGCCGAGCGAGTCCATTCTGATCCGAAAAGAAAAAAAAATTTAAACTTTTTTTTTGAAATGCAGTTTAAACATATTGTATAGAAACAAAGCTTTTGTTCCTACAGTCCAGTCTCCTAAGGCCTCCTTCCATAAAGCTGCCAGCGGCACAGTTGAACTGGGGCAGTACAGTATTATCATCATCACATGCATGTTTTATTCGAATAAGTGGCTTATTTCCTAAAAGTATTTTAAATGAAAACAAATCAGTGAAAACATTTTGTTCTTTTCACACAGTAACTGAAAAAGACTGACAAATAGTTTTTCATCAATTTTGCAATAAGGCAACTTCGATTTTATCTGATAGATTTTTTTTTTGTTCCCCACTTATTGTGTTATGACCAAGTTTTATTTTTGAAATAAAATGGTAAGGCCAAAGCAAACAAATAAATGAGTGATTAAATACTCCAGTAAATATATGATATGATGGCATCATCAACCATGCACTTTATGATGTGATGAGGTGGCAACGAAGGGACAGAAATAAAAACGATAGATTGGTGTCCAGCTAGAGAAAATAGACCATTGGAGATGATGGTAAAACGATGACCTAACCAGCAGCCCCCCAGGCAGCAATCCAACTGGATTGGTCAATAATCACAATCTTCTTTCGCTGTTCTTCATGACCGTGTTATAAATTGGTCCACATCGTGGTCTTCTGAATTCAAACAAAATGACTCCGATGTCTGATTACACTCTTTCTTTCTGTTTTTGTCCCCTGGTTTTTCAACAGTCAGCATGTCCAGAGCTTCAGACAAGGAACACGATGCTTCTGTCGCTATGGACACAGAGGTGGAGGTTGGGGCGAGGGCAGGACAGCCTTGCGTGGTACAGGAAGACACAGAGAAAGTGTGTGAGAGAGCGATGGCGGAGCTGCCTGAGGAGGTGCTGGAGTATATCCTGTCCTTCCTGTCCCCCTACCAGGAGCACAAGATGGCCGCCCTAGTGTGTAAAAAGTGGTATCGGCTCATTAAAGGTACACTGCTTTGCGTAGCGTAACTCTTTTTTAAATTTTAGGCAAATGTTCTCTGACGCAGTAGTACAGTCTGCAATGGGGAAATATGAGAGCTGAGCTCATACTGCTGCAACACCCTGGCATGGTGCATCATCAGTACTGAACACAAAAGGCTATACTGTGATGACCGTAGTACTTTTCATATTGTGTGTTGCTGAGTGAAAACCATTTTTGTGTGACAGTTTGATCTTTCATCTTCTGCCTCTCTTGCCACATCCCTAAAGGCGTGGCACACCAGTGTTACCACGGTTTTCTAAGGGCCATAGAAGAGGGCAATATCCAGTGGGAGAGCCGTACATACCCCTATCCCGGGACCCCCATCACGCAGCGCTTCTCACATAGTTAGTATCCTTCCTCCTTTTCAACCATCTCATTATCACTGGTTGACATGCAATATTCTGTTGTTGAATCTTATTCACACTGGAGAAATTGACCACCTTCTAACCCCTTATCCACTGTAGGTGCATGTTATTATGACCTCAACCAGTCGATGTACGTGTTTGGTGGCTGCACCCAGAGCAGTTGCAATGCTGCCTTCAATGACCTTTGGAGGCTTGACCTCAACCGCAAAGAGTGGATCCGACCCCTTGCTTCAGGTAAGTGTCCTGGGGCAGCTCCAAAAAGAGCTGCAGCTGTACTTCTTCTTTTCTCCTGTTGCCTCACAGGGGGCAGCGTGTGTGTTTAAGTCAGATTGGCTGTGTTGTTCTCAGTATAAGGACTCACAAACCCTCACTCTGGCTCCTGTAGGCTCTTACCCGTCACCAAAGGCTGGGGCAACGCTTGTTGTGTACCGTGACCTGCTGGTCCTTTTTGGGGGTTGGACCCGCCCCAGCCCTTACCCCCTGCACCAGCCAGAGAGGTTCTTTGATGAGATCCACACATACTCCCCATCCAAGAACTGGTGAGATTAAAAGGACAGTAGAGGACCACAGGCGAGTGTGATCCAGCCGTACTGACCGTCTCCATTCCTTTGTTTCTTTAACTGCCAGGTGGAACTGTATAGTAACCACGCATGGACCCCCACCCATGGCCGGGCACTCCTCCTCTGTGATAGGCAGCAAAATGATAGTGTTTGGAGGTTCCCTTGGTGCACGGCAAATGTATGTAGTGCCTGATATCTCACAATTTAATTGGAAAACCAGCGTCTTGCAGTTCATCCGCGCATGACTGGACCTCAAGGACCACATCTTAGAAAGTGTGGACTGTCCCATGTATCACAATACAGCTATTCCTCACGATAAAATCTCTGTACATGAAAATTCATTTTCACAACTCTTGAGACATTATACCCAAATCAGAAACCTGCTGCTCTGAATCTGCATCTGGAAAAAATTTCAGAGCACACGCTAATGAGAGCGTTTACGTTGCGAGGACGTAGAGTGCTAGGAAAGGGAAAGTATTGCTTTTATAGAGTAGCGCGTTACGGAAACTGAATGTAATTCCACAGAACAGTCTGTTGGCTTTTTGGGGTGCGTTACTTAATTGAATAAATGGGAGGAAGTGGGACAATTCGTGGTAAAAATTACACAGATTTTCTGATATATGTATGCATTTGACACAAGGAATAGATGTATTTTTTAATTTTTCTTTGACAGTTACAAAAAAATTAGCAAGCCGGAACATACATTATTAAAGAAAAACATTTTGTCAGTATTTAAAGTGATTTTCAGGCACAGACCTCAGAGTATTTGAGGAAATGCATTTGGGATGTAGAATGGGAGGGAACTGTATTCTTTGCATGAACCATCTCTCTCTGCTCAAGATGATCAGTAATTTTTCTCCTTATTTGGTGCCACAGCTTTGTTGCAATAATTCAAGTGATTTGTATGAATACACACAAAAATATTTCATTAAATGCAGAATTGGAGGCCTGTTGTATGTGTGAAGTATGCTTTGCACTGTGGCCCTTTTTTTGTCACTGTTCTCTTCACCTCCCTCATAAAGTCACACTTTTAACACTGAAAAAAGCCATTGAACCCCGTTGGTTCAGTGATGTAAGGATGAACTGTACAGGCAAATCGTATCCCAAATGCACAGGTTTTCATCTGATCGCTCACCTCTACATCTGCTCGCTGTTGACAGGAGTAGTGATGTGTGGGTTCTGGATCTGGAGCAGTGGTCTTGGTCCAAACCGCCTATATCCGGAACATCCCCTCACCCCCGAGGGGGCCAGTCACAGGTGCACTTTTTCAGAATTGTGTTCATATTTCTCACTTATCCACTACAGTCTGCTGCCTTTTTTCCCTCCTTTGAGTTTAACCTACCCACCCCCTTCTCTCACTTCCAAGATCGTGATTGATGACAAGACGCTGTTGATACTGGGGGGCTGCGGAGGTCCCAATGCAGTGAGTATAAAACCACAATCTCACACATGAATAATGGTCAAGAATTTTAATGTCGATTTAGTGAGATACAAAAAGTGTACAGTGTAGTGGGACCAAACATACACTGGACTGAAAGGCGGTACAGTAGAGTCCCGATTATCTGTTCAGTTGATCCGACATACCAACGTGACACGAGGTATTTCGAGGCTGAGTCCCATCTTTGCTATTTATAGTGTTGAGATGCGCGCATTCGAGCTGCTCCTTCAACAATTGTTTTGATCCATCTCAGTCTGGTGCAACAAATTGTCACGAAGCGACTGCTACTGACATTCTGTTTTTGAGATGCTGATGCGTCCTCACGACAAGGAAGAGAAAATGGGAAACCTTAATCACTAAATGTTAAATAACTTTTGTGTTGACTGTATTGTAAGCTCATGCATTTGCTGTAATTAATTTAAAATGTGTTTTTCAATTAAGTAAATTCTTCCATTTCTTTCAAAATAAATCAGTCAAATACGTATTGCAGTGCAAGTACTGTAATGGTATACTAGTTATATGTATAATAGTGGACTTTAGTTCAGTTTGCATTTCTTTAATCCCACATTCGCCCATTCTGTATTATCTAAAATTTTCACTTATCTGACCGCCTGTCGGTCTTGTTTAGACTGGATAATGGAGACTTTACTGTACTTTCCTGTGGGCAAATGGTGTGCATGGTTCTTTCATGTGTGCAAATACTTGGCGGTATTTTATATCTGCATCATCTAGTGAATCATCCAGTAACTCCCAACCTTCACTTTTGACTTATCAATCCTATGCACTCATTTAGTCTCTTGGTCTTGCTGAGTGGACCTAAAATCAAAGATTTCTATTTAGTTATTGGCTATAATCCCAACTGGATTCTTGTTTGCGCTGTTGAGAATTGTAACGATTGACTTATGTATAGCAAACCAGTCTACTGCCTTGGCAGCCATTTAGAAAATTGGCTTAAAGTGCAGACAGAGCAATTTATGCAGAAAGACAGATTTGTCAGTTATGCACATTTTCCGTGCGCTTCTTGTGACATATTGTTGGTGAAAAATTAACGTGATGTTGTTCGATCACAAAAATGGTCAAAAGTCAAGTGTTTTATTAGTGTTTTGAACGCAAACCTTAGACACAAGGTAAACATGGGGAGACGTTTGAAAATGTAGCTGCAGCTGGCGCTTTCATTTCAACAACATACCTTTAAGACCACAGCAGCTGAGGTTCCATTAGGCTCAGTATCTCATTCATACTGTATTAATGAACTGCCATATTATTTGAAAAATACTGGGTTGATGCAGGGCTATGAACATTTGACTCTTTAGATTGTTTCATATTTGAAATGTTGCAGTCTCGTCGGTGTTGTGTTCTATACTGACTTGAGCTTGTGTTCTGATCCCAGCTGCTGAAAGATGCCTGGCTCCTGCACATGGGGGTGCTCCCCTGGTCCTGGCAGCAGCTGCGGGTGGAGAACGAGGAGCACGGTGCCCCTGAGCTCTGGTGCCATCCTGCCTGCAGGGTATGTTTTGGGAAATGCCACAAGCCACTGAGTCTGTGCTCAACTTCTGTCCATTCTTTGTGTTGTTTTTGAAAACAGAGCCATTTGGTCAGTTCCCTGCCTGACTGGAAACTCATAAATGAATATACAGTGCAAGTCCTGCATAACAAGGGTTGTTGTTCGTCTGCAGTCCACCCAGGGTAGATGTGAACACCCTTAAATGACAGCTGACACTTTGCAGTATGCTGGAGTACAGAGCCAAGCAACAAGTGTCATTGGTCACACGTTTAGGGGCTGTACATTTCTTTCATACAACAAGCGTGTTATTCAGTACAGCAGTATTTTTTCCTGCCAACTGCTTTACATCAACAAGGGGTATCTTACACATTTTACATAAACAAGGGGAGTCTTATTCATTGCTCAGTATGTGTTTCACTCTGCAAAGCACGACTTTATTTACCTCCTGCTTCCTTTTTCTTGTCGCGCTGACAGCCTTAACTATTTGCAGCATCCATGGTAAATGTAGTTCACAACTGAACCAGCAGGTTTGGTGCAAACTTTCTGAAACTGAATAAACATGTACATATGAACTCATTTAAATCGTGAACAGCTTTTATATCATGAACACCCTTATACTTTTCAATTAAGGGTTCCTCTTGTGGTTTACAAAGCGGAGATTGAAAGTGACACTGATAGTGCAACAATTAATCGCTCTCCTCCACAGTTTTTACATTTATTCATTTACTTCATACTTTCCTCCAAAACATCTTACGGTATTAAGCTACTCATGCTATTCAGTATTATTCTATCACTGTCAATAAGGTAGTGATAATGTGGTAAAATTCAACACTGTTTCTAATGAATATTGCATAATGTCAATGTTGTTGTCATGCTTAAAAATTTATTTTTGACTAATTATTCGTTTTAGTTGTGTCCAGAAACTGATGATTTTCCCCATAAGAAATAATGTTAATGTTGTCCAATGCTGTGATTTCGCAGAACCCCGTTAAATGACGGATGGGTGAATTTTAACTGACACTCTTTATCCCCACCTTCTTCTGCTGCAATCCCTCTCTAGGTGGGCCAGTGTGTGGTGGTTTTCTCCCAAGCACCATCTGGCCGTGCTCCACTCAGCCCCAGTCTCAACTCCCGCCCCTCTCCAATCAGCACTACACCTCCGGTGCTGGTCCCAGACCAACCATCCTTGCGCTCCCAGTCCCCTGTGCGCAGTGGGGTTGCAGGAGTTTTTGTGGGGGCTGCCGAGGAGGTGCCCTGTGTCAACGGCCGCTGGGGGACACTGAGGCCACGACCATCGCCCAGGGGAGGCACCAGGGACGGGAGCCCCTCCTCCTCTCAACAGCAGTCGCCATTGTGGGGGTCAGACAGCCCGCCTTTACCACCCCTGCCTTCCCTACTCAATGGCTCCTCTCCTTCCTCACGTACAAGCCCGGCCCAAGCTGCCTCACCTCCATCTCGGTTGCACACTATGGGGCCTTCTGATCATAGCTGGGACTCCCCTACCTCTTCCACAGCTGCCTTGAGTCTCACCATGGAGCAGGTTAGCTCCAATGGCGTCCACACCCCACCCGGCTCTCCCCACACTCCTCCCGGGGGCGTGTCACCTGGGGCGCTGCGCAGAGGACTGGAGGCAGTGAAAGCCCTTTCTTCCACATTGTCATCATCGGTATCTTCTGCCTCGCAGTCTCAGGTAGCAGGAGCTACCGGAACAGGAGGGTCACCCTCCTCAACATCAACCAGTCCACCCCCAGCCACTGGGGTTGACGGACACCCCATCCCTCCTATTGCCCGGCGCCTGGGCCACCACCCACCCCAGAGTCTTAATGTCGGCAAGCCCCTTTACCAGTCGCTCAATTGCAAGCCCATGCAGATGTATGTGCTGGATGTGTCTCGGAGCCAGAAGGACGGTGTTGTTTCCTGGAAGGTGTTTGGGAGTGGAGGAGGGGCTGTGGGCAGCATGGGACCAGTGGTGGGTCCCCCTGAGACCAGCCTCCACACGGTGGTCCAGGGCAGAGGGGAGCTGATCATCTTTGGAGGGTTGATGGACAAGAAGCAGAATGTTAAGTACTACCCCAAAACCAATGCCTTGTATTTTGTGCGCGCGAAGAGATAATGTGACTGATGATGAGGAGGAGATGCGGCTCGGGGGAGCAGAGGGCTTTGCCTGTGGTGGGCCTGAACGATAGCCTCTTGGCGGCTGGGTGTTCGGCAAGGAGAGAACACGTAGGATGCTTTTTCACCGCAGTGCTGCCCTGCCTTTTACCTTCAGCAAGTCGTGTTCAGTAAAAATGCAGCGATGTCAACACAGTCTAAAAAAGGAAAAGAGGAAAAAGCTTCTCCTTTCGCTCGGCTCTGGTCGTAGTTGTATGAAAAATCAGAAAAGCATTTTGTGCGCAAGCACAGGAGGAATGACAGGACGAGGTTGGGCCTGTCCCTCCTGGGCCTAGACTCCCTCGGAGAGAGGAGGACTCAGACAGTCCTGGTCCTTCTCTACCTGAGCTGAGGCGACCGGTCTGCTGCGCTGGAGGGAAAAGGCGACTGCCGTACCCTCCCTGGTTTTGTCTTCCCTGTCCGTGCAGGAACCCTTTTAAAGTGCACTGTTTAAAGTCAGGTACTGTCTTACCTTGTTATTTTGCTCACATCTGTCAGACATACATTTTTGGAGAGAGGTGGGTTTGGCTCTTAACAGCAGTATATCAGTAAGGCATGATGTTTGTATTCCAGTATTCTGTTTTATGATAATCTGTAGCAGAATCCATCCGCTTTCACTTGTCAGCAAGAATGCTGCCTGCTCAACCCTGGCTAACAGGCAAACAGATAAACACACATCTCTCTCATTTGTTTAGTGGTCAGACAAAACAGCTTTCATTTGCCTGACATTATACTGCAAAATAAGAGACAAGGTGGACTTGGCACTGCAGTCAACAGCCGCAGCAGGTGGAGGCAGACGTGCTGTTAGCAGGGGGGTGACAGAGGCGAAGTATTGAAGGAAGGAGGGAGGATGGCCGACCTGTCAGCAGCCCACATCGTATCAACTTGTCAGGGCAGGATTAAGCCGTAGTAGAGAGCAGTGGAGGAGTGTTAGCCATGAGTGGTGGCAAAATGGAGGCAAATAACATGGTGGCAAATCTGTTCTGCCATAACGTGGTGAGATGTGAGGTTGGTGAAATAACGGGGTAAGACTCTGTGTGTGTGTGTGTGTGTGTGTGTGTGTGTGTGTGTGTGTGTGTGTGTGTGTGTGTGAGAGTGTGTGAGAGAGAGAGAGAGAAATGGAGATTGGATATTAAGGGTATTTTTATTCGTGCTTTAAGGAAGTTAAGTTCTGTATGAGGTGTACAATATAATGGAGGTAGAAGAAGATGGTGGCTGTGGAAAGATAAACATGAATGCATTCCTGGAAAAAATAAAAAGAATTTGAGCTTACGATGTAGTTGTGCTGTGGACGTAAATCTTGTCACTTTGTAGTTTTGCGTTGTTATTTATTTATTTTACAGGAAGCTTGAGTTGACTATTTCTGAAGACATACATGCCCTAAGTTTTCAGTGCAAACTGATGAATTTGTGAGCACAGATTTGTCACTGTGCTGGAGTGGGATATTTTAGGTTTGAAATGGTTTTATTTCACTACCACTGAGGTGTGAAGGAGAATGTAAGACAGTAGTGTGGCCTTAGACCTTGCCTTTCATTCTAAACACTGCTGCTGCCTCAAGTTCCATCGTTGGAGCTGTCAACCTTCAGTAAACATCTTGCACGCCCCTTACTGACGTGGCTGTCTGTTGGAGAAGAATACACTGCAATGACAGCACGATCTGTTTAATTTAGATGATGCTTTTCTCCAAAAATATAGTGTCAAGTAGCTTAAAGTCATTTACATTTATACAGCAGGGTAATTTTTACTATATTAATTCTTGGGAAGTACCTTGCTCAAGGGTGCCATGACAGGAGTGGGACTCAGAACTGAGTTCTAACACACTGACTGCTGCTTGTACTGAGGATTTACTGAAAATCAGCTGTTGGAATTAGAGTTTCTGTAAGAAACCTTTGGCAGCAATTACAGCCTGAGTCTTATCAGCTTTGCAATTTTTCCTCATTCTTCTTTGCAGAGCTCCTCAAGCTCTGTCAAGTTGCGTGGGGACTGAGTGAACAGCTATTTTCAGATCCAACCACAAGCTCTCGATTGGATTGAGGTCTGGTTTGGCTACACTGGGACATTGATGTTGTTTATAAGCCGTTTCTATGCAGCTTTAGCTTCATGTTTGGGGTCATTGTTTTTCTTGAAAATAAATCTTCTCTCCAGTCGAAGTTCTCTTGCAGACTGCAGCAGGTTTTCCTCCAGGATTCAGCTGCATTCATTTTACTCTCCATCATCACAGTCCTTCCAGGAGCTGCTGCAGAGAAGTTCCTCACAGCGTGATCCTGCCACCGCCCTGCTTGACAGTGGGGATGGTTTAATGATGTTCGGTGTTTGGGTTATGTCAAATTTAGCGTTTGGTGTGATAACCGAAAAAAGGTCAGTTTCAGTCTCATAGAACCTTCTTCCACTTGATTTCAGAGTCTCCCCCGTGCCTTCTGTCAACGTCTACCCGAGATGTCATGAGATTTTTTTCAACAGCGGCTTTCTCTTCACCGCTCTCCCATAACGCTCCTTCAGTATTGTCATAGGCCTCTTGGTGGCCTCCCTCACTAGTGTCCTTTTTGCACAAATGCTTGGTTTTGAGGAGGGCCTGCTCTAGGCAGATTTAGAGCTATTCCATATTCTTTCTATTTTTTAATGATTAACTTAACTGGACTCTGAGGGATTTTCAGTGACTTGGAAATTTTCTTGTATCCAACCAGACTGGTATTTTTCAATGACCTTGTCTCAGAGTTTGGAGGTTCTGCTGACTCACCAGCAGTTGGATACAATAATCACATGAAACCCCCTGACTGCACACACAGATGACCTCCATTTACCTAAGGATGATTTACGTGTGTCACAGTAAAGGGGGTGGATACTTAGGTAATAAATTATTTTGACTTTAATAATTGTAATAAATTTAGATCAATTTGTAGAGATTTCTTTTCACTCATACATTCAAGAGCCTTTCTGATGATCAGTGGTAAAAAGCCTTAAGTCCACTGTGATTCAATGTTGTTAAATCTGAAAAAGTCTGGGGGAGGTGGGGGTGAATACTTTGTATAAGTGCTGTGAATTAGTTTTTCTCTGTTGAGCAAAAAAAAAACCAAAAAGAAACAAATTGACACCAGAATCAGCATTTATTTAGCAGCTGCCTTTTCTAAGGCAACAACAAGCTATTAAATAACGTGCACATTTACACAGCAGGACATTTCTGGTTACAATTCTATTATTCAATTTTTGTTTGTTTTCCACCTGAAATATGGTTCAGCGAGGAGGAAAAAGAGGCTTGATCATATTCATGAAATTTACCTTATAAGTAAAACTTCCACTTTCGCACAAATTGTACATTCCAAAAAGTCATACGTCACATAACTGTGTGTGTGGTAGAAATCGGGCAGAAAACGTTTCTAGTAACAGTGAGTGTTCTATTGTGTGTTGCAATGGGCAGAACAAGTGACCTTAGTGAGTTTGAATGTGATGTGATGCTGGGCGTGCTGGATCCAGCGTTTCCCAAGCTGCTGCTGTTCTCGGCTTTTCACGCACAAGTGTGTCAAGGGTTTATTGAGTAACAGTGCAAGACGGTACTAGTTATCAACAATCCTGGGGAGAAAAACAGCTCGAGGATCAGAGGTTAGGAGAAAGGTGAGAATCGTGCAAACAGACAGATGGGCCACAGCCAGGCAAATCACATCTAAATTCAGCACAGTTCATTGGACTTTGTCTCACGAGCAACGACAGTTGAAGACCATGTTGGGTGTTGATGCTGTCAGCAAAGAACAAGAAAGCTCCCCTCCAGTGGGTACAGGAGTATCAAAACTGGACTGTTTAGGAGTGAAAATGTTGACTGGTTGGATGAATCCAGGGTCCTTTTTGCATCACGCTGATGGAAGCATCAGAGTCCAGGGACCTGTCCTGTTTGGCGGCGACAGTACAGGCCGATGTTGGGGGCTGATTTCCTGGCTCACGTGGCTCCTGATACCTACTGCAAAACATCTGAACTGCATAGTATAGCTGAATATTGTTGCTGACCATCTCTTTGTGGCAACAGTTCATCCACATTCTGACGGATACTTCCAGCATGATAATCCACAATTTCACAAGGCATAAATCATCACCGGATGGTTCCAGGAACATGACGGTGAATTTTCATTGGTTTGGTGACCTGCACAATCCCTGGATCAGAGCCCTACTGTGCATCTTTGGAAAGAATTGAAAAGCGCTGTTCGCAGCAAGACTGCAGCTGTCCAAATTTCAGCAGCTACACTGAGCAGTCACACGATACAAAATTCCTGGTCAGCATATCCAGGATCTTGTGGGGCCCGGACAGACTTGTGCATGTTCTGAAGTTCAAAGGAAATGCAACATACTACTGGATAGATGTACCTAATAAACTGGCAGCTTGCTGTACAACACAAATTCTATAAAAGTACATCAATACAGGATAAAGAGTCATAGACACAGGGTTATCAAAGCTAATCCCTCAACCATCTTGGAGGCTTATGCAGAATATGGATCTATAATAAGTCAGTGGAGACAGACTTGGGATCGAGGTCATCACAACCAGGAAATTCGGCTTCTTTTCCTTCCTACAGATGTAACTGTCTTCTTGAGATCTGACTTGGCCTAGACTTGGACACCCATCTAGGTGCTTTTAGAAGATGAATTTGAGGGAAGATCATTGTGTGGCCTGTAACATCTACATGACTTGGCTGCAGTGTCCTGACTGTCTCACTTGAGCTTCTTCTGATCTCTTGTTACACATTTGGATGTGTGATATATAAATTTGTTCGTATAAATTAAACATATGCACACTTATATTTCACAGAAGTGGATAACGTGAAAGTAATTCACAAAATGAGAGCAAGCAAGGCAAGTCCAGCTGCCTAAAAGCCATCAAAACACAGATACACAACTGTTTGGACATTCAGTAATTTCCTTTTTAAATTGTTTGCACAGGGAGGCCACTGTTTAAATATAAGATATTAGGGAAACAATTACTTTTGTGAGAAAGTCAGAAGATGTAAATGTCTTCTATGTTAAAAGGAAATAATAGTCCCTTGAAAGTTAAATGTTACCTGGACTACAAATTATGCTTACAAGTATTTTTTCCAATAGCTATTTTTATTATATTCCAACAATCCATTTTCAAAGCCAATGTAAATCATTTGTCTGCAGATATTTTTAAAAAGAATGAATAAATCACTTGCATAAGTATTCAACCACCCCCCCCCCCCCCATG
>UFQX01000145.1:149954-245760 GCA_900497675.1 Arapaima gigas
AACCCCCCCCCCCCCCCCCATGTTAATGTTTGATAGTCACATTTTGCTGTAATAACAGGTTTAAGTCTTTTAGGGGTAAATATCCACACTTTGGGAGTTTTTTTCCCCCATTTATCTGGGAAAATCTAGCAGGTTGTTCTGGTTGATTGAATGACGTTTGGACTTCAGTTTTCAAATAGTCTGCATATTGTCAGTGGCACTGAGGTGAGGACTTTGACTTGCTGCAGTAGAATCATCACCTTCTTATTTTGGAGCCTCTGCAGTGTTGCTCGGTGTCAAGGGTTTATGGAGAAACGTGCAAGTTATCAGTTATTGACAATCCTGTGGAGGAAAACAGCTCAACGATCAGAGGGGAGGAGAAAAGTGACAGTTGTGCAAACAGACAGATGGGCCACAACCAGGGCAAATGACTTCGGTGGTGTTGTTTTTAGTTTTCCATCTGTGTGAACTTGAAGTTTCCAGAGCTCGGTGGTTTGAATACTTACACAAACAGCCTATTTCAGTTTTTATTTTCTTTAAAATATCTGCAATTAAATAACTTGTTTGCCTTTGACTGGTCAGTGTACATGAGCATATGAGGTCACAGTAAACATACAGTTTGGAAAAATATGTGAAATTTGTAACCCAGGCAACGATGATAACTTTCAAAAGGTTTGAATACTTTTGCAAGGTCTTGAATATTCTCTAAAGTCTCAGACTGCAGCATTTTAAACTCGTCATATCTGTGTGATCCGCATAAAGGTGATACCAACGTTCTTTTCACATCGATCATTCAGTCTTTCAGGTTACCTCCCAATCGTCGTCTCTTTCAAAATATACTCATGTAACACATGAAGTTTAGTTTATCTTGGAATGATAAGACAATTGCAGTTTGATTCATTAAATGTTTACAAAACCAAATGATTTATGTTCTCAATTACCATGATGTATTCTCTCACTTAAACCTCCCATACACAGTACTGTACATTCCAATCCTCTTCTTCAAACTCTCTAAAAACTGGATTGGTTCCTCACATCCCTACATTAATAGACCCGACTAAGTGGAGGGACACAGTCAAACAAGGAATAAAGAAGCCAAACTTCGACATTAATTGTTCAGTTCAGCCAGAAGTTCAGCACATTTTTCATGCATTATATGCAGGATTCGACAGTCCCTCAGTCGCTTTAAAACATCCTTTTATACAGTAACAGGACCTTGCAGTTTAGATTCAGAATAAACCAAGAGAATAAAGTGAGAATCTCTAAACTGGCCACAAAGGGGAGGACATGTGAAGTAAGACCCACAGACAGCAGGTCAGCAGGGGATGGGTTTGAAGCACAGGAATGCAGGACAAGGCCATTTTAGGAAAGGAATTTTACCAAAGAAACTAAAGGGGAAAGAAAAACTCATCCTTTGTCAGAACACAAACAGTTTCTCGATTCAAACTCATAGAAAACCTTAATAAAAAATATTCTTCTACAGCATTGCGATGCATTTTACCTGCATATGACATGTCCTGCATTGACGGTTTCTTTCCCCAGGGCCCTGGTTCCACCTCCTTACATCTTGATTTGAGATGGCACTGGGTCACCATTTTGTGTTGCAGCTCCTCCACTTTCTCCTTGCTAACTATGCAGGCAGGTCAGACGTCTTTTGACCAGAAAATCCCTCTGCAGCTCAGTTCGGGCTGTGTAGCTACAGCAAACATGGCTCCTCCTCAAAGATCTTGGAGCAGATGCATGACAGACACTCTGAGGTGTCCAAGGCAACTTGTACATCTCATAATACTTTCCCATTCTGGGCGACGTCTATCCTGAGGTCTTCAAAGTCTGTGAGTTCTGCTGAATCTGAATGGCAGAATCTTATGGCGTGATCTCAGTGAGTTATAGTGAAGTTAAACGCAAAGCTCAACAAAGTGCTGCTTGAAAATTAGCCAACTGTACATGTATGGGAGTGTGGAGTTGTGGCTTAACTCTTTGTCTTCAGAAACAGTGAAGCTGGAATGTATGAGGAACAAACATGGATATGCAAGGCAAGGTCTTGAAGGGAACAAGGAGCTGAGGACTACTAACAGGTCAACTAAGAACCGGTGTTGGAGAAGCAGAGGAGCCCAAACATTCCACAAATGTAGTGGCTGTGATTCATTCTTGCATAGACTGGTGTGATGAGGTCATGGAAAAGAGCTGCACTCAACCTTGCTGTGGTTCTCCCTGTGAGGAGGATCTTTCAGAGGTTTTGATACTCGAGCTGATTTAAATAATATCAGGAAATTTACAAGCAGAGGATATGGGAAGCAACAAATGCTAACAGCAAAATATTACAAATGAAACATAGAGAACAGCCCTTACCAGCAAGACAAGTTCTCCAAACAAGAACATTGATGAAATGCATAAAACTCTTCATAAATACAATGAAAGCACATGTGCACAACATGCTGTAAGGGGTGATGGGAAGGATCCCCCTCGTGTCACTACAATAATTCTTTTTTAGAACATTTCCGGAGAACTGAATCCACACTGTGATATTTAAGCGAAATCAGCTGAACGTTGTGGAAGAGAAGATGACAGTAAATGTTCAGATTCTGTCCATACGGCACTGAGAACAGATCAGTGGGTGTGAGAAGGTCACCCATGTTTGTGCAGCTCTGCTTCTGCTCACTGAGCTCACGGCCCCCCAGATGAATAAGAGCAATTCTGCAAGAAAATAGGTTGCTCTTGTTCTTCGCTGTTTTACGCAAAATCAAGTTATTGAAGTCTACTGTTTTGCAACTTAAACATGGCCTATAAACCCAGCCTTGACCTTTGTGCCCTCAAATAAAGGTTGTATAACTGTCAAAGCATTAATAATTTACCATTTACACTGTGAATTGACCACATGCTCTTCCAGGGTTTCCTCAGCCTGGTCATTAGAGAAGACCCTATTTTGATAACCAAATGGTTGCTGTGGGAATAAGGAAGTTGAGATGGAGTCTGGTTGATCTTTTGGACTGACTCCTTTTGTTCGTGAAAATTCACTAAAAAGTGGACAAAGCTTAAGGTAAGGAAAAAACATCTTGTAAATGATGGAAACTGTATGCATTATGCACCATGTTCAATGGTTGTGCATTGAACATGGTGCATAATTTACAAACTATTAACTTGATGCTCCAGTTAACAATTAAATCCTCTTCCAAAGAGCACTAGACAAAACATTAAATAGTGGTTAATATGAAAAATTACATAAAAATATCTACAGATAATGTTAACATGGACGCCCTGTTGGTTGTCCTGAGCTGAGCTCAGTGTCTCCTGAAGGATTCGGTTTTTCACATTACACATATCTGCCCTGACAGAGAACTTCTCCTGGTTCTTCCATCACCATCCATCACCTTCATCTCCCATATTAGCTCCAAACTCATGTGTCTTCTGACTTCAGAATCTGCTGAATGAGTGAAGGTAACAATGGGACGTTTTTAAAGGGATTGCAGCTGAGCAAGAAGCTCACCTCTTACCTCTGTGCCAACAAAAAAATGTCAAATTACTTGTTACTATATGAATTGGAAAATATAAAACAATCTTTTAACGTTTTTTTGCCATCCATGAGTTTTGTCCAGTCATAGGTATATATGAATAAACTAGAGATGTGTAATATTGCATATTTATTAGTTTTATGGATACATTTGCATATAGCAATGGATGATGTAAATTCCAGTTTTGGGTAGGAAAATTTGTGCTGAACAAGCAAATTTCAGTTGTACTGCTTAGAGCACTTTAGTCAGGCTGTACTGCTTTGGCTCCAAAGCACTAACATCCACTCACTCATCCGTGGTCTTGCTGTTGTTGTATCACACACATTCTGCGAAAAAGTGAAAACTAGGGAACTAAAAAGTAGTAAATGATGAAGGACTAACCTACCTTAAGGAAAGAAATAGGTCTGAAAGAGGTGAGTTTTGAGATCTTTCTTGAATGCTGGAATGAATCCAGACCTCTGAGGGACAAAGGGAGTTCACACCACTATATCGAGGCCCAAATTGGGAACCAGCAGACTTTAGATTTTGAATATCTTTCGAGGGACACTGCCAAAGAGGGATGAGTGTAGTCTTCTTGCTGGGATGTAGGGTCAGATTAGGTTCTAGAGATATTGAGCTGGTAGTCCTTCAGTTGTTTTGTAGGCTCTTTCCAGAGTCTTGAACTTAACACAAGCAGCTACAGAAACCAAGCAGAGCAAGACATGGAAAAGGCAGGCAGTCAGACAGAATGGCACTGTAGGAGTCCAGGTGTGATATCACTATAGCCTGAACCAGGAGCTGCGTACACTGCAGTGTGAATTACTGGAGGATTCAGCGTTGATAAAGATACAGCACTGTGCAAATGTCACGCCCCCTGCTCTGCCTGCCGTTCCGCCCAGCTCCACAATTGCCAGCACCTGCTCCTTGTTTCGATGAACAAAGTATAAAACCTGTGTAGCCCGACACGCCGGTGCGAAGTATTGCCCATGTTACCACTGAGCGTACTGAGCAGGTCTCCCGGTAGTCTTTCCTGTATTCAACCCTCGCCTGTCCCCGACCTTCGATCTAGCCCGACCACTTCTTGTACTCCGTTGACTTCTGGATCTGACCCTTGCCTGTGTATTGACCACGATTCTGGAACTTCCCTCGACAATAAACCTCATTTGCTAACTCGCGCCTGCACACGTCTGCTTCCTGCCAACAGCGTCACAGCAAAAGTCTTTGGCATGCAACTTCAATGTCTGTTGAGAAGTACAGGTAGATTCTTATCTACCATCAGGGGGGTTTCTGATTGGTCCCAAATTCATTCTGCAGCCTGAGAATGACCTCAAACACCCAAGCTCAGTCATACACAACTATCTTGAGCAACAGATGGTATGGTCCCCACAGAGCCCTGATCTCAACATGATCAAGTCGGTCTGGGAGGACATGCAGAGACAGTCAAAGTCTGCAGAAGAACTGTGGCCGGTTCCTCAAAATGTTTAGAAGAATCTACTAACCTCTACCTTAAACTGCATGCAAGTTCGCATAAGACAATTGATGCTGTTTTAAAGGCAAAGGGTGGTCCCACCAAATATTGATCTGATTGAGGGTTTTTTGTCTCCTGCACTTTTTAGAAGGTTTATTGATTAATATGTATTCATGGCATTATTTTTGGAACCATCCTCACTTTATAGAATTTTTCCCACAGGTGCCTAAGACTTTTGCACGGTACTGTATGTCTATAAGAGAAAGCAATAATGGGGACAGACTGGAGGAATCTAAGGAAATGTCTTCACTACATTAAAGACCAGAAAACATAAAAGAAAAATGATCAAGAACCTCTGTATTGTGAAGTGACCTGAATTGATGGTGTTGGAATTGGCAAAGACTGGAGTCAGTTGCTACTGCCAGGCTGTTTGACAACAGTAAAGTATGAGAAAGCTGAGTTAATAATGAAGTTAAAGTTATTGATTAATTTTAATAAAATTAAAGTTAATAAGTGCTACAGTAAGATTTTCAAAAATGTAAAAAGCTCTGAGGAAGTAGATCAGCTGTAGATTACCCTGTGGCTTTGACATGTACCAGTCCTGAGCTATCAGTGAAGGACTGCCTCTCCGTCATCCTCCACCTCCATATAAAACCTCACACTCCGATTTGTCTCTGCTTCAAGGTAAATGACAAACAGTTTACACTGTTCATTTCTAATAATTACGCTTATTTTCTTTTAATTGCACTTGTATTGTTCAATTTCAACTGATAAAAGCTGCAGGTGTTGCTCTTTACTGGGATTTGTTATTTATAAGGTATCATAAATACTCCTGTCAGGGATGTATTTGCCAGCCTGGTCTCCGCAAGCTGCTCAGAGAGAGAGGAAAAGAGATTCACTCATTTAAAAAAACGCACAAATTCATGCTTCAGTTTTTCCTGAATGACGTACAACTGACAGCCAAAAAGTGCATTTCACCAATAGATAGCGATACGAATACATGATTCTTATGGTGTTTATTCCTGTATCACTGTTTTCAGCTGTGCTCATCACACCCGGAGCTGCATACTGAACTGATGATGAGCTCCTGGTCCACTAATGATCTTTTCAGGCAACGTAGTCCCTTCTGTTGTATGTGCAAGTTGCCCTGGATAAAAATGTTATTTGTCATTATGTAATATATGGGAATGTTGGTATACAGTGTGTCTCCATCATTTATTCTGCTTGTCTTTCAGAGTGTGGAAGCACAAGTTAAACTTTCTTTGCAAAAATGTCAGGCAAAGAAACGGACATGCCAGACTGGAGTTTACGCTCCAACCTTCTCAGTATTAAAGGGGTCCCTCTGCTGGAGTCCATTGCAATGCACTGGGAAAGAGTTGAGGCTTTTCAGGCTGTTCCTGGGGATCTTCTGATTGCCACTTACCCAAAGGCCGGTGAGTTAGCAGAGCTACGGGGAGGAATAGGAAGCACAATGTCAGATGAGGACATTGTGATTTAGCCACAAAAAATGATGGCAAGGGGGCCCAGAGGGGGGGTAGCAACGATGGAAGGATAAATGCTGGTAATGATGTGACCCCATTTAACCCATGTGTCCCTTCTTGTCATCCTTCTCTTTTTAGGGACCACATGGACACAGGAGATTGTCGATCTAATCATGAATGATGGCAAAAAGGAGGAATGCATGAGGGCCCCCACACACATTCGCATGCCTTTTTTGGAGATTTCCACCCCGAATAAAATCATGTCAGGTCAAGACAGCCACGGCTCATTCCTAGTCAGTCTGTCCAGCTGTACGTCTGCATGGCTGCGTCCATAATCCTCATTTCATCTTCTGTATTTTGCAGGTTTCCAACTGTTACAGGTCATGGCCCCTCCTCGTGTGATCAAGACTCACCTGCCCATTCAGCTTGTTCCCCACTCGTTCTGGGAGAACCGCTGTAAGGTGTGTGGGAAACAGGCAGGAGAATCAGCCCTGGGGGGTGGTGTTCAAAAGCACAGCAGATTAGAGCTTTCGCACATTTACACATGACGTGACAGCAGGACAGAGACACCATGCTCTGTGTTTGAGTCATTAACTTTTATGGAATCCCGACATCCAAGGGGTTGAGAAGTGACCTGAATTCCTGACTTCAGTATCTCCTTGAGGGTTTTGATCATGTGTATCTCAAGCATGTCTATTTCAGAGGCCACTGTCTGGGTTTGAAAATCCAAAGGTTTCTCTATCTGGGTTTGATGTCCTGCTATCTTTTGACCTTCTGGAGTCCTGACAATGTGAGGCTTATCCAGCAACCCCCTGTTTTTCACCCTTCTCTTTGTCACCATCTCCGTCTCCAATTTGCTTTGCTCACATCTCACCAGACTGGTTGTCTCCACAGTTACAAAGGCAAAAAAATGCAGCTGTAGATATGCGACATTTCAGGTATCTGAAGAAATATGTTGCTTGGTGTAGAGCAATAGCAACACTGGACCATCGCTGCTTGTGATTCTCTTGTCCTTCATGTCCTTCATTACTCCAGGTGATCTACGTTGCCCGGAATGCAAAGGATACTGCTGTGTCCTATTATCACTTTAGTCGGATGAATCAAGTGCAACCAGACCCAGGAACTTGGCCAGAGTACCTAGACAAATTCATGAGAGGAGAGTGTAAGTGATGTTACAGCCACTGGCAGTGACAGTGAGTGAAAATGTCAGTGACAGTGAGAGAGAAAGAGTGACAGTGAGTGAAAGTGGCAATGGAAGTGACGCTAACAGTGAGTGAAAGTGACAATGGGAGTGAAAGTGGCTGTGAGACAGGAACAGTGTGTGAAAGTGGCAGTTGGAGTGACAGCGATTGACAGTTACAGTGAGTGAAAGTGACAGTGAGGGTGACAGTGGCAGTAACAGTGAAACTGAGAGTGAGGGTGACAGTGTGTCACTTGTTGGAGGGGACTGACTGATTGTCATTAATTGGAGGTTTGTGTACAGTGCCCTGGGGATCCTGGTATGACCATGTTAAAGGCTACTGGAAAGAGAAGGAGAAGAAGAATATGCTCTACCTCTTCTTTGAAGACATGAAGGAGGTAACAGTGACAGTGACACTGTACTGGACAGCCAGCCTGTAGAGGCTCACAGTGTCATATGACAACTTTTTTGGATAAGATGCAGTTATGTGCGGCCTGCAGACATCCTTCTGCTGTGTGGGGGGTGCTGTGGTTGTGTGGCAGATCACAGCCGCAGCTCTCTAGGTACAGATTTGAATCACCTCAGTCTGTGTGGAGTTTGTATCTTCTCTTGGTGTCTGTGTGGGTTTCCACCAGTTTCTTCACACAGTCCGAATACTTGCTAACCAGTCACCCTAAAGCAGAGTGTGAACATGTGTTTGGGGCAGCTACCCAGCTGTGGGACCATGTCCCACTCTAGGTGCAGCAGCCAGTGATGTTGGGATAGGTTCTGCACTGGAATGATGGTGCAGAGAATCAGCCCTCATTATATCTCAACATGCTTTTCAGTCACCTGCTACCATGGTAACTCTTCTGTTTCTGTCCCAGGACCCTAGAAGGGAAGTTTTGCGCATCGCAGGGTTCCTAGGGCGACATGTCCCAGTGGACACCATTGACAACATAGTACAGCTCACAACATTTGCTGCCATGAAGAACAATCCCATGGCCAATTACTCCACTGTGCCCGATAGCATTTTTGACCGGAAGGCCTCCGAGTTCCTCCGGAAGGGTGAGGAGAATGAGATCCACCATCAAACCAGAGGAGGCAGCAGTGACCCAAAGCACAGTTTGCGTGTTAATATTTATTTTTCCAGGAGAGGTCGGCGACTGGCAGAATCACTTCAGCTCCCAGCAAAGTGCCGTGTTTGATGAGCATTACCGCAGGGTGATCGCCGACACCCCCGTGCCCTTCCGCTTCCTCCTCTGAAGGACCACTTACAGGCCGGTCCTCCTCTTGCCCACGAGCAGCCCAGGGGGTCCATGAGAAGCTCAGACCACTCACTACCTCCTTAACTGGCAAGTTTTCATTTAATTGTCACGACAAGGTGTCAGAGAGAAGATGACGTCATCAGAGAGAAGATGACGTCATCAGAGAGAAGATGACGTCCCTCCTTTCACTGTTTTAATAGGTGTATAACTCATTACCTCTGTTATGCAGATTAAAGCACATTGAGATGGTATTTCTGCCACGTCTCTGCAAGTATTTCTCTCTAAAGGTGAAATGAAATAAAGCGTCTCTCCAGAACGATATTACAAATAAATAGCTGAAAGTGATGAAAGTGATTTAAACGTCAGTACTTTTTTCTGTGTGCTTTGCAACAGTTAAACATCCTTTCATCTGCGACACAGCAGAAAGAGGCGATAAATGTTTGAAATGAACCAGTTTTGATGTCTACGGAGCAAATCTGTGCAGGGCGTGGAAAACACGATCAATCTTTGGTGTTTTCTAAACGCTCCGCTCGATTTGCACAAAACTGACATTGTGCCTAAGCGGCGCTGGACAAAAGCATGAGTGAAGCAACAATGACGTCTATATTTATACAGTAATTTCTACCTTGACCAGAGAGAGCCTGCGGAGAATCCATGCGAGCCACGAAGGAGAAGTTGTACATAAACCCACAGAGTAGAGCTGAGCTGATTCTCCCACCCGAACCGGTTCACGCACGTTGCGCCGCAAACGGCAGCTGCGCTGAAACTCGCAGTTCTAAAGCGCATAAGGAGACGCCGTAAAGTTGCAAAAAAACAGCAAAAAACACGCTTATGGGAACATTCAGTGCGCACAAAAGTGAACTCGGTCGTACTGCATCCCGCCTCAGTACAGCGATGTTCGGCTCCACTTCCTTACCGAGGTGCACGTGCCCAGGTGAGCCGCTGCACCGCCCCCTCACAAAGGCACTCCCACCACTGTGCCCCGCCGCCTCGACCAACATCCACCCCGCCCGTCTACCGCGCATGCGCTCCGCACGCGCAACTGGCCGCTAGCGACACGCCCCTTTGACCTTTGAAACGCCACATATTTCAGAGCAGAGAAAAGGAGCAACCGTTCAGCGTCCGAAGGGAAGAAAATAGGAAGGGAAGAAGGTAGGAAAGTAGGAAGGTATGAAGGTAGGAAAGTAGGAAGGTATGAAGGTAAAACCACCCAGAGCAGAATCTGAAATGTACTCATGAGAAGAGCAGGAAAATAGTTTCTGTTTTCACCCTTTACTGTACTGCTCAGCATCGTTGTGGCCCCAGAACGTCCACATGGAGGTCTTGGTGAATCTCTTGTGTGTTACAGACTGAGATCGTTCAGACTGTGAGGAGCCTGTGGGTGACAATGGTGACAATGATAGTGGTGATACTTTCCCTCCAGAGCTCCTGCCATGATGTCCTTGTTCTGGTGGCTGCCATGGACACCTGGCTGGATGACCATGGAGACGCCCCTGCTGGACAGCCTACTGCAAGGTGACCGCCCAGCTGCCTCAGTGCCCCCCTGGGTCCACACCTTGTGCATAATTGTGTTGCCTGGCCTGCTGAGTCGATGACTTCATGTGAGCTGTGTGGTCTGCAGGGCTGGTGGGTGCCTGCGGTGTTTCGGTGCTCTGCAACCTGCTCAGGGTCCACCTGTTCTTGGAAGCATCGAGGTGAGAAGATGGGGAAAACCAGGGTAAAGCGGGCAGCGGGGTCACGGCAGGGTATCTTACTTCAAACAGTGTCCTTTATCAGCTTCTGAGTGGCTCCTCAAAGTCTGTATTCGCGCTTGAACAAACAAGGTGTGTACTGTTTACTATAGTAAAATACAGCTTAGGTGGTATTTGGTGATGGAATTTTTGACCATTTTGATGTTGTTCTGTTGTGTTAGATGTGTCCAAATGATCATCAACTAAGTCCACTGCCCTGTATGTGCAGATGTTTTTGGTCATTAAAATCTTATCTTGTACGACAGCACGTGGGTAACAACCTCAGCCCACTTCACTAAGTGGTGTGTCTGCTGTGTCAGCTGTAGGGGGTCGTTGACCAGTTGTGATTTATTTTTGGAAAAACCCCCCACGTAAATGTTGCACCGATGAGATGATCAGTGAGAAACGGTGTAACACCTGGGTCTCGTGGAACACAGACTGTAGCTTTTGTGCTGTTTGGTCTGGTTTCCCTGGTCAGGCACCAACACACACCCCTCTTTTCACTCACTTTCGCTTTTCTTATTGAACTGGAACTGAGTCCCTCCTGTTCTTTGGTTCCCTCATTCTGCCGTGTTTTTGTTGGTCTTTCAGCAGCAGCAGTGAGCACGAAGGGAAGAACAACAGAATCCAGCAGCTGTGCAGCGGTGCCAAGGGCAGGCTGAGCGGGACCCTGCAGTTCTGGTTCATCGGGGGGATCCTGCTTTTGGTGGGCTCCCGGGTCGCTTCCCTGGTTGTTCTGGAGTTCATCCTCAGAGCTGCCATGGCCCAAGTAACAGCTGAAGCGGTAAAACCTGTTACCTGCTGATGACCCAAACGCTAAACCTTTTATCTATAAGCATTTATGTAATGAATTGGTATTACTGATGCCACCATGTTCCTTGGTTTTTATTTAATTACACCCCTCCTTGTCTTCCCCTCCAGGACATACAGTCCAGGAGGACTCTGCAATTCCTGTCCCAGTGCCAGTTCTCCCTGGGCTGTGCTTTCACCTGCAGCCTTCACTTCCTTCAGGAAGGGGCACCACAGCGATCCTTCAGCCTCCTCCTTGCAGTAGGACTCAGCTGGTTCTTGGCCAACCTCAGCACACGCATGTGGCACCATGTGGTGGCTCTGTACCCGCTGCACAGCTCCCAGCGCTACTGCGGCCTGTGTATCGGTCTCCTCGCCTCAGGTCATTCGCTTCTGCCCCTCCTGAGCCGAGCAGTTGTGATGACCTTCGCTGTGGGGGCCGTTGCTGGACTGTCCACTGTCAACAGCTACTTCCTCTCTGCCACTGAAGCACTTAAGTTTTGGACTCCACTGACCATCTGCTACACCCTGCTGGTGGTTTACATGCAGGGTGAGTCAGGGGAGGAAGCAGCTATATCCTGCTGATGGTCTACATGAGCTGTGACATGGTGGGGGGGGGGGGGGTTTGAAGCACACTGGGGGGTTTCTGTATGAACTGTCATACAAATTACCTTAAAAATGGTTACCAAGTGAAAAGAAAAATGCAGAGTCAGGTGATAATGTGGTATCTATCATTTGGTGCGGTGAACTGGGATGACGGCAGATGAGCAGCAGCGACGACCTGGTGCCGATGCCCTGCTTCGTGCAGTGGGGATACGTTTAGGAGGGCTGCTTGTACTGATGCTGACGGTGGGCCGCTGGGTGGATGTGTTCCACATCCTGCTGTGTTTTCTGGGTGAAGCCGGCTGTCTGCTTCCCAGTTGGGACCTGCTGGATGCTGTGCTGCAGGTGAGGAGGCCTCTCTGAACTCTGTTCGTGTGTGTGTGTGTGTGTGTGTGTGTGTGTGTGTGTGTGTGTGTGTGTGTGTGTGTGTGTGTGTGTGGTTCTAGCCTACTCACCTCAGTACTGTGCCGTGTCACATGTGTGTTGTTCAGCTCTCAGTCTTGTCAGTCAGTATCTATCTGACCAGCTTTGGATTTTCTCTCTCTTTCTCATATATATCTGTGTAATTATCAGTGTCTCTGAACATGATGGTGTTTAATTATACTGTAACTTTTATCTTTTATGCCTAAATAGCAGCCCAAAGTGCACAGACACAAGCAGAATCAAACAAAATGAGGCAAAAAGTGACTCAGTGTTGGACCACCAGTGGTTCCCAAGCCCTTTCAGATTGGCTCATCTAACCCCTCATCTACCCTAAACCACAATGATCCCAACTTTGTACATTTAAACTGAAATATTTTTATTCACCTCTAGCTGGGTTACCCAGAGCTGCCCGGGTCAAGTGGGGAGGGTCATGGTAATAACACATTGTATATCACCAAATTGTGTCACCATGTCTCTTCATTTTGACAAATCAGCTGGGAACTGCCCAGAGGCAGATGTCAGTAATATGTGTAACACTGTGTGTGTCTTTAACTATGAAGAAATCTCACTTAGGGTGAGAAGTACCTGCATGCAAATTTCAAGTCTGAGGCTTGGCACACAAAGCCGTGTATGAAGAAGAGATGGACAAACGGACAGGTGGAGACTAAGCTTTATAGACACAGAGATGACACAAAGGACTCTGGCTGGTAGTCAGATGTACTTTTTTGTACCACTTGAGGCTGTCTGTGTTTCTGCAGGATATGGATACTGCCCACCAGCCTTCAAGGCGGCGAGTTGAGATGACAAGGCACACGGAGGTCACCCCAAAGCCAAAGACAAAAACCTCCTAACTGTCCATAGAAGGGAATCTTCTCTAAGATTGGGCTCCATCTGGTTCCCTCCACTATAGAACCTGTCACCAGGGTGCTGCAGTAGGGAAGTGAAAGGCCTAAGAAATGATGTGAAACTAGAGCAGATGGTAATTGCGGAATTAATAAAAATGTACAGGGAAGTTGGGGGGGACCTCCTCTCAGTTCATGGAAATGAAAGAAAGAGGTGGTTGCCAAGTGCAGTACTTTCATAGTAGAACATGTGCTTCAGATTATGACACTTAAACCTGTTGGATAGTTTAACTAGTGCTTTGCTCACATTGTCATTTGTTTAGTTTTCCCCTTTTAAACTGGTTTTATTACTAACTTTTTCTGGGTATTGGTGGTTATTAAAGAGGCCTGTAGAATGGATAAAAATGCAAGTCTAACGTATTACCTCAGTAAGTTTAAAATGACCCTTTTTTTCCCCCCTTAACTAGTATAATCCCCAGTTGGAACTACATGTATGTTACATGTACAATTTTTGTGTAATTCTGGTGCAGAGTTTCATACCTGGAATGTTTGTACACTAAGCTAGTATTTATGGTGAGATACAGTATAAATAAACATGGACTCTGTTTGCATTGTTTTGCTGTAAGTCCATGAATCTGCTCAGTGCAGCTAAACTGCACTGTGGTCTGTAAACAACACACATCTTTGCGAATGTTTCAAATTTCTGCTTCTGCAGTATTTGAAGATGTATTTTCAGTTACAGATGTGGCCAAAAGTATTGACACCCTTTTACTTTTCCCATAACTCATTCTCTGGAATAAGATGAAACTGACAAATATTTGCTATCCACCATTTGTTATTATGCATTTAATAGAACAGAAACTTTGCTTTTGATGTATCACTTAACATACTATTTATTTGAAATAATAAAACAAATTAAAACAGACAAAAATAGGAGGACCCTTAACCTAACACTGCACAGCAGAGCCTTTAGAGACAGTGACTGCAGTGAAGGTCTTTCTGTAGCTCTGGATGAAGTTTCCACACATCTCTACTGGTACTTTGACCCCCTCTTCTAGAGCAAACTGCTCCAGGTCTCTCAGGTTTGATGGTGCTTCTCTAAGGTGCCAGTTTCAGGTCTTTCCACACATGTTCTATAGGATTCAGATCAGGCCATGTGAGAACAGTCCAGTGTTTTTTTTTTTTTTTTTTTTTCCCCCTCATCCATTCTGGCTGCTTTTTGAGGTGTTTCAGGTCAGTATCCTGCAGGAGGACCATGACCTGCAACTGTGACATAGCTTTCTCATACCTGGCTGTACGATGCTCTTCAAAACCCCTCGATAATCTTCTGTCATCCTGACAAAATTCAAGGCAGCAGAACAACCCCAAAACTTCGTTGAGCTCCTCAACATGTCACGGTAGGGATGGTGCTCTTTTCTTTGAAAACTTTTAATTTTCTGTGAACACAGAGTTGGTGTAATTTTCCAAAAAGCTCTAATTTTGTTTTGTCTGTCCAAAGGACGTTCTTCTAGAAGGCCTGTTGTTCTCAACATGCATTTTGACAAAATCTAGTCAGGCTTTTTGTGTTTCTGGGTCTTCATGGGTCTTTTACCATGGAGCTCATTTTCATTCAGACAGCAGTGGATGGTGCCACTTGAAACTGGTGTATCTTGAGCTTGAAGGTCAGCTTGGATCTGTTTTGTTTTCCTGGTTTCTTTCTCCACCATTCAAACAATCTTTATCTTCAATCTGGGTTAAATTTCCTCTTGCAGCCACGTTCAAAGATGTCGGCTACAGTTGCATGGGCCTTAAACTTCTAGATGTTATTGGCAACAGGGGTCACAGGAGAATGAAGCTCTTTGGAGATGATCTTGTAAGCTTTACGTTGACCAGGTTTGGCTGTTACCGTTTTTCTAACATCCTCAGATGACTCTGTTGCTTCTCTTTCCCATGTTTAGTGAGATACACAGTAGCACAGAACAGCAGTGAGGAATTTTCTCCATTTAAACTGCCTGAGTGAGAGATTATAAGATTGGAGACACGTGTGGTACTAAATCAAGGAGAAAAATCTGCTTGAAGTATCACTACAACCCAGTTATTTCTTATAACTTCTACATGGTGTCAGTAATACTGTCCAGGTCAGTTTAGAACATCTTTGTATAATAAGCAAGATTTCAGTTCTTTTCAGATTTTTTTGTTTTGTTCCACCACAAACCAAAGAATTGCCTGTATGGATGACAGATCTTTTAATTTCAACTTTTCAGGAAAAATTATGCATAATTTGAATAAAATGCAGGGGTGCCAGTACTTTTGAAAACATCTCTATGTTCATTTCAGATCACATTGTGTAAATTAAGAACAATTTTTAATTCAGATGTGATGAATATTATAGTACTCTACACAGCAAATACCAATAAAATGGTTTGCATGTTTGTCTGCAGGAGTCTGGCTCCAGGCAGCGCCAGCTGTAAGAAGTGTGTATGGAGCGTGTAAGACTCATACTGGCTCAGACATCTACTTGCTCGCCTGCTTGACTCCTGGATTTTTGTGATGATGTGGATCTGTACATAGATCATGAACCTGACTGTGTTGCTCAGAAGATGTTTGATTTGGTATCTGGTTTTTTTGTGTGTTGCACAGCAAAAGTGACCTGTTTTCTGTACCCGGACACGTGGTGGCAGAAAGATACCAATACAAGTTTCACTGGGTTGGTGTATGTATGTATTAGTCTGGAATAGATGGCTGTTCTACCCCCCCTCCCTTGAGCTTCTGAAACAGACTCTGCTGTCACAGCACTGGACTGGGCACGTGGTTATCAACAGTGAGTGAATAACACAGCGCAGTGGTTTTCAACCTTCTTTGAGGCAGAGCAGCATATGTTTAATTTTAACCAGTAGCTACAATACAATAAACAGCAGTTTTTGGCCTTGCTTTGGATAGACTAATACATTTCAGTAGCTGCAGGTGGCAACCTCCTTCTGCCCCCAAGACCTGACAGGGTGTATAACATAACAACCATGACTCAGGTCTTTGGAAATCTTTAAAAATGTTTATTTTCACAAATCTACACAGAGTATAGGCTTGAGGGCTTCATTGTGGCCCACAACACACACATAGAACCACCCACTGGAACCAATACATACTTTATATTGAACTTTTCACTGAAACTTGGTTTTCTTTTTAGTATTTTAGATGCTGTATGACCTTCGTTGGTTCATTTACCTGAGCAGCATGTAGAAAATGGTCCAGGACCACTCTGTGTACTAAGACTAGTGAAACCAACCTGGTAAAGCAAAAAAATCCACCCCTCATGTAGCAGCACTCAGTCTTGTTATATATCAATAAATGCTTTACATTACAACACTCAAACAACTAGTATATTTTTTTCCTATGCCTTTCATTAGGTGGTCATGCTGCAGCCTGGTGGTTGAACTTCTGATCTAGGAGCAGATGGTTTCATTTGTTTTGTACTTAATTATTCTAATTTTACTGAAAAGATATACTTTTCCATATTTTCAATGATTTAAAATGATTTTCACACTGTTGACGATACTTGCGGTTCACAACACAAAAAGGCTTTGTTTGTGGAGATATTGACAGGTATACTTCATGCTCTCAGCAACATGTATAAGATTTAAAAATGCACATCCTTAATTTAATAAAATATACGTACAGCAAGAGCTGTGAGGAGATGTGTAATGAATAATGTTCAACTTTTCCTTGCTGGAGAGACACTGCAGACAGAAGCTACAGACCAAGGATATTTACAGTAATTTACTCCTGGGGTCGAAGCTGAACAAATACACTCTGGTGATCTTCTGACCTTAGACCCTCCCTTTCCAAGGAAATCTATAAAACAGCAAACTGTTCAGTAACAGTACCTGACAACTGTGACAGATAAGTTATAGGAAAAGATGCAAAGTTGTTCAATGTCAATACATCTCACTATCTGCAGTATTTCCTATTAAAAATGCCATAAAACCTAAAATTGCCGTTCAGAATAACTGTTTCAATCCACCTCCATTAACAAAACTTAAAGCAGATGGGCAGAGTAAAGAAACTTCTCTCCAGAATTTATTAAATCATTAATACACTCAACAGCACCACATCTCTTCCTGTCAGAGAATGGGAACTAGAGTTGTCACTAACCTCTGACACAGCTGTTTGGAATCAGATTTGTACTAACATATATTCTAGGACTAAATTCACCAACATTTACAATATAAACCGATCACATTTAACAGAGAAAAAGTGTTGAATGCAAAAGGCCGAATGAGACGTGTCTACAGTGTTCACTTCAGTCTGTCGGCTCCTACATCTTCGCAGCCCAGTTCACTCCTTTTGGAAAGAGGTTCTTCACAAACCTGCAGAAGCTGCAGCTTCCAGCTGTCCCAGCAGGGATGTCTCAGTGTCACCAATTGATCAAAAACATCCCTCCGATACTTTTTGCTCTGACTGCTAGCAAGGTAACCATACTTGTAAACTGGAAATCTGAAAATAAAACCCGTTTCACAGCAGCTCAGGCCCTCAATGAATCACACTGACTTGCATCCCTCACAATGAATCCTGGTACTCAGTTCTTAAATATTCAGCCTTACTTAGCAATTCACTTCACAAAAAAGGAAAGACAGTAATGGAACAACAATCGTCATTGTTTCAATTAATATAAATACTCTATGAACAACTTATTTTAAAGGAATTTAAAAAGTCTAAAAGAGACGCTCACAGATTTTTCTCTTCTGTGTTTTTGGTTGATTTTATCATTCGTGTTGCTATTCATTTTCTTTCACTTTTGCATCTATGTATGCACTAATTTTTTATTTAAACATATACTGAAATACCAAATATACCAATATTGCTGTCAGTTATTTTCCATTAGCCAGTGTGGACCCCTGCAGTCCAGGCTGTACAGGGAGCCCACAGCGTAATGGTGTGAATTTCAGACACGCCGTATTTTACATCAGTGTAGTGTGTATTTAAACATTATCAACACACACCTGCTTCAGACTGGAACGGCCAAAATTGCTCTCGGCCAATCGTTTACCTGGTCAGACGGTCAGTTACAGCAGGTCGGGTGGTCCACGTTTTGTTACATTTCACACAATTAAACTAATTAAAACACAGCTGGATTTAAAAGTGCTATAAAACATTCATACTCCCAGAATGAGGTTTAGCAGCAGAAAGCTATCTAATGTACTTGATGGGAGGTAGTCATGGGGTTCGCGGGGGGTTGTGCTGTGAAATTCAGGTTTCGCAAATTACTGAGGGCATTACTGTTTTCTCAGGTTCGCATAAATGCCACATACAGCCCGGACCCTCTCAGCAGTTAGCCGAAAGAATCAGGTCTTGTTGTAAAAGTATGTTTTCACTGAAATAATGAGAAAATGGTGAGAAATGGGACCTTTGAGGGTTTCAGGCTGCCAAACAGTTAAACCCACCCCTGACTGTCCAGCATTCCTCTGTCAGCTCCTTAGGGGGCCACTTTGGGGAGTCATTTGGACTGATACACTAGTCATGTTATTAAATCACAAATATACAGGATAAGCTGACTCCTGCGCTTACCCACTTGGGATGAAGCATAGAGTCCTACCCTACTCCCCTCCAACCCTAACACACCACCTTGTAAGCTCTTCACCGGGGTCATCAGGTAGGCACCATCCGTCATCGGTGTTTCGCTGACTTAGGCCCACGATACCTCCGGATGGCTCAGCAATAAGGCCTGGCGTCCCAGACCCACCCCCCTCCAAGCCTACTAGGTCAAAGATCCATGTAGCCCCCAGTAACTATATTGCCTCCCTATCCCACCTTCCCCCCACTCTAGTTGAGCTCTCCTCAACCACAGCCACTGACTAGCCCTCTCAGCTACTAGCAACAATTCCTTCACCGCTTCCCTTAGCTTACGTTCTCTAACTCCAAACCCACTCAGCAGAGAAGTAATAGTTCTTGCCACGAAACCTCTGGGACCTACCTCTACCGGCTTAACATATGGCTGCCACCCACACTCACAAACCTCAGCCACTAATTCATCATACCTCAACTTCTTCCTCTCATACGCTACTTCAATGTCATCCTCAGACGGCACTGTCAACTCTATGAAGTATACTATTCGCCTAGCCTCCGAGTACAACACCAAATAAATACTAATAACTTCTCTAAAATATTCGTATCGCTGCAAAAAGTTTCTTGAAAGTTGAAAGTTCATAAGCCAGGGACCACTTGCACATTAATATAAAAGAATATAGAATAAAAGAACAAAGCGCAAGACATTTCGGCTCACTGTTTGCCTTTTTTGTGATACCTTGAATATGTAATGGGAACATGGCCAGAAAAGGCAGAGGAAACACCACTACTGGCCCAGTTGTCCAATAATATGTCTGTTTCACAGTTTCTCTGGTACAAAAATCTAAGTAAATATACATGGACTTGCAGTAGTCGGGCTGTAATGCAAGTTCACAGTGTGTGTAGCACAGTAAATACAGTGCTGGGAAAGTTACTACAATACAAGGTAAGGACAGCAAAGCTGCACACAAACAAAGCCTTGCAATTTTTTGAAGGAACAGGAAAATGGGAGATGAGGAAGCAGACAAAAAACATTTACTTGGCTGTCTGATCCTTCTTTTGGTCCCCCAGACGTCCACGTTGCTGCGGCTCCCTGAGAGCCTTAAGGTGCATAATCAGGTGCCAGAATTAGCTGAAATGAAAAACAATTCCAGATATAAATCTAAACGTTTCCAAACCCTCTTTCAAAACTGGAATTTACAAACCTGTTTCCGACGTTGGGCGTCGTTTGAACCCTTGAACCGCAGCCTCTGCGTTTAATTTCACACACTAAGTTAACCATTTAATTTCCACGATTGGCCTCTGGGTGGCGCGCGCGGTTCGCAGCGCTGCTGCTCCAATACAGCAGGAACTACAGGCGAATATATCCGTTACTTCAGCTGCAAATTTAGTTACATGGCTTTAAAATCTAACCACATCCACACAGTCGTAAAGTAAGGACCTCAGAAACTCGCACAGTTCCGTACAACTTGGATAAAAGTAAATGCACTGCAAACTTTCCATAAATGCAAACATGTCTCGCATATAAAAACATCGTTTGATGTCTGGAGAAGGAATGTTGTCTTTAGCTACAGCCACGGTTTCCAGAAAAATAAAACCCAGACATTATTGCACAACTGCAAGTTAATTTACCATATTGCAAGTTGGGACCCAACCTGGAACTCCACCCTGTAACCTCAATGCCCCACCGGTTCATGCTGGGTTAGACACATAAACATTGTCCACGTGTCCGTTGTTCCTGTTTCTAAAACAGCCCACCGTGTCCTTCGGCAGGCAGCATAAATACAAGTGACTCCAAAAATATATTTAAAAGCCTCACAGAGATGACAACTCTATTTGTCGCAAGACTGCTGAGAGAAAACGGAGCCTTTGAGCATTTCTTTCAAGAGGATGATCACTTAAAAAGAAACACTTCTTTAAATAAAAGATACTGTGCAGTTTTAAACATATTTTAACAATCTTAATATTTTCTCCTCTACTTCCCACAGCATATTGCATCAAAATCTTGTTTTTTCAAAATGGTTGTGAAATCCTTCAGACTGAGTGGACCACATCTGGTTTATTTCACACGTATCGCCTACATTTCCAGCCTTCTGACCTTGGCGTCACTGAGCAACATTCATACAATGGAACAGTTAAATCTTAATATACATTTCCTTACTAGTTCAAAAGTTTGAACATTTAATCTTTTCTCATTACTGAAATGTTATGCTGTCTACGTGTATACACTTGAAAATGAAAACTAGTTACAAAATAATTGGAAACAGGAGGAGTATCAAAGCCAACAGTGAGGAACAATATTTGTTAATGCTGAATTCCTCAGAATTTCCACCCTCTGCTTCACAAACACAAGGCTTTTGGTCAACAAGTTTCAGCAAGAAATCAGGTCTTCCCAGCTCCTCCTGCAGCAGTTCCCCTGTGGGCCACTGTGACGTCACTGTCCTGCTGTCCACCCGGTCAGTGTTGAAGGACTGCAGTCCCTGGGTAGGCCAGGTCTTTTGTTTCACTTCTTCTACGACAGTAATCCCTTCCTCTAATTCTGCACTCAGCAATGGTTTCCTCCAGTTCCGCCAACTTCATACAAGTTGCCCAGAACAGCTGATGCTGAAACATTTGCACCTCTAGCAGCATTTAGCTGAACTTCTACTTCAGAAGCATTTAATCATCGCTTCTGCAGACCTGAGACATGAATCGTCTAGTTTTGAGACCCCTTTGACATGGCTGACCTGATTCAGTCCTCATAAGTAGCAGTTTCATGAAATGGTTAAACAGAAACTGTGTGAGTTCCTGTGATTTCCCCTAAATTTTTACATTCATTTCTTACAGTAGTTAGACTGTCTGGTTTTCTTTGCCTACCTGAGACTATTTTGTCGTTTATTGCTCCTTACACTTAACAACAGACCTGTACCTATACACTCATGGACTCTCACCTGTTAACAGTGAGTGGTGACCAAAGGTTCATCAGATAACATGTAAGACACATATCAGCTAGTCTTCAAACACCCCCCCCCCCCCCCCCCCCCNAAGGTTCATCAGATAACATGTAAGACACATATCAGCTAGTCTTCAAACACCCCCCCCCCCCCCCCCACAAGCCAGCCTGAAATCACCTTGCTCTGGGTGGCCATCTCATCAACACTTGCAATATTTCCAGTTGAAAATACAATTTGAATGCATTTCACTTTCATTTGGTTTTAAAAGATTTACAACAATAGTTTCCTTTTTAACACGACTTGTTCAGTGGTCTGAGGTGAATTCTGAACTGTTTATTTATACTCAAAGGGTCAAAGGTCAAACTAGTGAGTAAAATGCGAGCAGTTGTTAAATTTACTGGCCGCCCCAGTGGTTTTAACTTTCTTTAAAAAAAAAACAAAAAAAAACAAAACACCGTATACACATTTATGATTTTCAATAACACCAAATTAAAAGGAGGAAAACACCTCAAGGTTTTCCACTTTTATGTAGAAAAAAAGCTTCTAGAACACATTTTTGGCACCCAAGCTTGTTCTACTGCTTTTTGAGACCCCACCATAGGTTTACAGAGCAGGACTCACCGCTGGCCACTGTTTCCTCTGCTTATTTCTTGGATACATTTGGACTTGTGTTTGAAATCAGTGTCCTCCTGGACAACACTTTCAACAGACCCAGTTTGAAAACACTGTTCTTCCAAATGCCTTGAACACCTTCAGAATTCATGATGCCTACAACACATTCAAAGCCCTGGTAGCAGACAGCAGAACAACCCTACAGCATTACAGACCGTCCATCACATTTTACTACAGGAAAGCTGTTCATTTCCCCCACGGCCTCATTATGTCATGTGTGAACACAGGGGGTATTTACATTCCAAATCTGTAATTTGTGTCACTGGTTCAAAGAACATTTTCCCCACAAAGACATTTAAATAAGTTATTGCAAAATACTATCTGGCTCTCCTATCTCGTCTTTCGGTAGTTGGGTCCCCCTGAGGCTCCAACCAACAACCCTCCTTGGATTAATGTCCCATGGACTGAAAGCCCTGTTCTAGAACTGTCCATGCTGCGCCCTTAGAACTTTATAAGCCACACGTGGCGTTTCCAGCAATGAATTTCTGTTCAACAGAAAACAAGAATCGACTGGTTCTCATTACAACCATCCAAGTTCACGTTGACGGCACCACTATACACTACAAACAATGCTTAACTCTGAAAAGCAATTTCTATCCTGTTTTAGTTGTCAGTGAAACTAACGAAAATTAATTAAAATAAAATGAGAACGTTTGGTGGAAACCGGTTGGGAGCTAGTAAACTTCACAAGTGTATTAACTATTCCTAACGACACACTACAAGAGTGGAACAATATTCCAGTGTATAGTGAGGAAAAAATAACAGTTTTACTGTTAAACTACGGCTTGAGCGCTACGTTATAGTATAAACGCCGTATATACGGATCTCACCTTACAAGGTCTCTAAACTGCATGCAAGAAGTCAAACCTAAAGCACCGTTATACCTGTAAAATACAGTTCGCATTAAGGTGAAGCCCCACGCGCGAGGACGAGACCGAACATCAGTACAAAATGGCCGATTGCAGCGAGTCAGGTTTCCGTGCACAAAATGGCGTCTTATACGGCAAACACGACTGGCTTTACCATCTCGCTAACATCGGAAAAAGGCACCATAAGAGAAATGATTCAGACCACTTTGCAGCCAGGTAACGCACTTCCCAAGCCAAAACTCATAAAAGGAGACAACACTGTTTGAGCAGCCGTGACTCGGTGTTTGTTTTACCGTCACACAAAGCGCCGTTCATTGTCTAGCAGAAGGGAACCACATCTTCTCACATGTGACCGCACCTATGGCCAGTTCATGTGCATGTGAACCCGTTTTGGCGATATATCCACAGAGTTCACGTTCAGTCCTTCCGGAGGTAATCCCAACAGCAAATGGAGAGGGGTGCGAGTGGCACAAAACGGAGCTTTCTGGCCAATTCAATAAAATCCAATCTCCCAAAGCCAGTATGTGCGACACATAAAGGGATTTAACTAGCAACACAAATGACGTTGAAGTTCCAGCGTTTTACTTTATTACAAGCCAAGTAGACGACTACGTGTGGTGTCCACCATCGATTCCCCAAAAAAGGTGTATAGACAACCTGGCCAGCCATTTTTAACTAGCTCAAAGAAGATGTGCGAAGCTGATATGAGTGAAACCCGAGCAACTCCACGTAGTTCCGTGTTTGGATTTTGTCTGAAGAGCACTGTACATTTATCGCATTATTTCCTCCGTAACTGAACGTGGCTCTGCCGTCTCCCGACACATCTTTTCAAGAAACTTCTGCTGCACCTTCAACAGCGTCGTGGCGCCGTTCCCTCTTTGTCTGGCTCGCGGACGAGGAGGCGCGGCGTGCGCATGCGCGCCTCGCCCACTGCGGCTAGCCGGTTTTGCCGCATTCTGGCGCGTGCGCATTCGGAGCGCGCGCAGACTGACAGCAGTAGCGCAGCCTGCGGACGTCTCGCGGATGCGGCGCGAGCGTGACCCGAATTAACGCTGTGTATTATCGTAACCATCTTTTGAGTTGCTTATGCTAGTAATTGGTAGAGACCTTGGAAAAGTGTGGATTTTTCTCGATAGTGGTATCCACTGTCTTGTCTACAATCTGAATCTTAAATTGTATTCGTTCGAACAGTCAAGCTGTGAGTTTTGAACCATCACTGGATGTGCAGTTCTATTTGTTCTGTCGATATTCGTTATTTATTTTTATTAATTTGCAGTCTCCATCTCGGGTGTCATTTTGTTATGAAACATGTTACATAAGACAGGTTTTGTGTTCTTAATAATACTGAACTCATTTAGCATGCTTTATAGCCGGTTTAAAAATGTTTGAAACTATGTATGTTGCTTCGTCTAAATGTGTCTGTTCACAAATCTGAACAATGGAAATAAGCCTGCGTAGAAAAACAATTTTTGTGTGAAGACACTAAGTATATGCTATTAAAAGAAAACAAACAGCAGTACTCAAATATAACCTGTAGCAGAGACATTTAGTTAGTTTCAATACTTCATGTATAATCAAAAAACAAGGTGACGCCGCGGACTTTTTAAGCATATGAATTATATCCAACAAAAGAGTCCTGCTGTGACGTGTTACTACCTGCTGTTTTTTTCCTAGCCTGCATGGTGAGGTATCACCGTGCAACCCCCCCCCCCCCCCGAACAAAACCGCGCGGGATATTTCACTATTTCAGTGCAGCGCTTACAGTACTGTCCGCACGCGCTGCTTGCAATATGGGCCATTACCCCAAATTTCCTCTCACGCGCATTTCAGCTGCACTCTTTTTTGAACAAATTTCACGTTACCATCAAAAAAAAATCGAAGCAGCCTTAATAACGTAAACAAACAGTACACGCATCACTCTCTCTACACACACAATCACCGATCTGTACACCTGCTCGTTCACGCAGTTTTATCTAACCAGCCAATCGTGACTGCCGCGCAGGGCATAAAATCACAGACACGTGTCATGAGCTTCAGTGAATGTTCACATCAACTTCGGGATGGGGAAAAATGTGATCTAAGTGACTTGGACCGTATCATGGGTGTTGGTGTCAGACGGCGTGGTTTGTGTATTTCAGAAACTGCTGCTCTCCTGGGATTTTCCCACACAACAGCCTCCCAGAGTCACCGAATGGTGCAAAAAAAAAAAATCCAGTGAGCAGCAGATCTGTGGGTGGAAACCCCTTGTTGGTGAGAGAGGTAAAAGGAGAACGGCCAGACTAAAGGCTACAGTAACTCAAATAACCACTCTTTACAACAATGGTGGGCAGAAAAAACATCATCTGAACACGCAACACGTGGAACCTTGAGTCGGATGGACTACAACAGCAGACGACCACATCGGGTTACACTCCTGTCAGCCAAGAACAGGAAGCTGAGGCTGCAGTGGACACTGGCTCACTGAAACTGGACAGCTGAACATTGCAAAAATATCGCCTGGTCTGATGAATCTCGACTTCTGCTGCGACACGCAGATGGTCGGGTCAGATTATTGGCGTAAACAGCATGAAGCCATGCTGTGTGTCAATGTACACACACACACAGATTTATGGATGAAATCGCGATGCGTGTGCTTTATGGGACAGACCCATTGAGTGTGAACACGTTAAGTTTACGGCAGTATCCTGTTATTAACAGCGCTGTATGCGGTGCGCGATCCCGCTGACTCGCAACCCAGACGTGTCATCCGCACATTGGCACGGCGTGGCTGCGTAGCACAGAGCGCGCTAGTCCACAGTCGATTATTCCCTACAACACATCCACATTGACGCGGAAAAATAACAATAACAACAACAACAACAACAATAAATTGCCATGGGCACAAGCGGCGAAGTGGTTTACGAGCGAGCAGGGCTGCTGCATCCTGACAGAAGAACTTGGAGGAGCTCATCTGTCGGGGGCGCGCCTGGTCACGGGAGCTGAAACAGAGCGCATCCCCGTAGACAGAGAGCGCGCTCCTTGCAAGCGGAGAATCTCTCTCTTTCGCTCTCTCACTCAGCGCGCGCGCGCACACACACACACACACACACACACACACACACACACACACACACACACACACACATAGACGCGCGCGCGCAGCGCGAGGACTAATGGTGGGATCGGGTCGCCACAAGTCGTCGATGATCTTCACACACATCTGTCGGCGCTCGCTTTTCAACACCAACACAGAGCCGGCGAGGAATAAAACGTGATATAAAACACACATCTTTATGAGCGCGGAACACGACCGCGCACTATGGTCCGGGAAACCAGACACCTCTGGGTGGGGAATTTACCTGAAAATGTGCGAGAGGAGAAAATTATCGAGCATTTCAAACGGTGAGTCAGTGCTTCGCTGGCTGAGCTGTGAGCTAACGGCTAATAGCTAGCGCGAGCGCGCGGATGCATGCGTGTTCTCGGCGCGTGTTGGGACCCCAGGCTGTCCGCGAGGAGTGTGTCTGACAGCTAGAACTGTTGCAAACGTGCATGTGCTCGGAGCCGCGTGTGTTCGCGTTGTTTACTGGGAGGAGAGGACGCTTGAACGCGGGCTAGTCGGCTAGTTTTTCGGCGCGTGTCCGCGCTGCACGTTAACGCGGCAGTAAGCGGGGAGTTAGAGGCTGTCCTGAACCATCGTGGTGAACGACGCGAGGGGACAGAGTGGTGTCGGGATGCGGGACCTACTGGTGTACAATGCAGCAGCACGAGGCGCGCGCTCCTAGTTTACGCGCCCCCATTGAGACTGGAACGCGCGCGCAACGTACGCGGGCTACAGGGCGATAAAGTTTTAAAGATAGCCGGTGAAGCGCGCGCAAAGCACACCGCCGTTGACATCGGTAGACCAGGTGTGTGTGTGTGTGTGTGTGTGTGTGTGTGAGAAAGAGAGAGAGAGCGAGAGTGTGTGTCGGATGCAAGAGCGCGACTGGCGCGGTGGTTCGGTTACTGCCTCGCGGGCTCCGAGTGCGAGGAGTGTTTCTCCTTCAGGTCCGTGGAATAAAGCCGCAGAGTGATCCGATCGCGTGCTGGCTGTCACGTGCCGGCAGTCATCGCCACCATCATCATATGTGCGCGCGCGCACACACACACACACACACACACACACACACACACACACACACACACACACACACACACGCCACAGTGAGTAGCTATATAACCAGTTGCTCACAAGACACATGGCGGTAGTGGATGGACAGCGCAGTGTGCAAAAGGAAAATATTAATATTTCAGTGAGATTGTTGCTGCTGCATCGCGTACAGTCGTACTTTACTGGAGCGGGAATATTCATTGGAACACTTAACGTCACAGTGCTGGTTTCCCCGGTTTGGAAGACAGTTGTGACAGGAGCACCTCCGTGTGTCGTTCGTTTGGCGCGGTGTGCGCCTGCTCTCCGCAGTCCTGGGCCGTCGTCAGTTCAGCGCGTCCACATGTTAGACTCGGTCCTCGAGACACCGACTTCCACAACCTGACCCCGCAGCTACAAAGCACGTGCTAATGCAGATGCGCGGCTCGTGCTCATGCGGACTGTATGGAACTGGCGGATTTTCAGCCTCCAGTGACACCGAGTTGGTCTCACGTTCGAGCCGGTTCCTCGCGAGTTGCTCTCCGGTGATGCGGAACAAGTTTGGGGGGCGGGATGAGGAGCGAGTAGGTGCCGTGAATGGCGCTATAAAATGGCGTCGGGCGCGCAGTCACTGTGGGAACCGGAGGCTCCCGACACAGACCTCCCCCATCACCCACACACACACACACCTGAGCGCGGAAGATAAGGGGAATAACTGTGCGCGCGGAAAAACGACACAATTTTTGCTGCTACTCGTGACTGATACCTGTGCGGCACGAGTACCGCAGATACGCCTTAGTCGAATATATCGGCTTGTTGCCATGTGTCCACGTGCAGTGCATACGGCGAGAGCCTCGATCACCCGTCATACCCCCTGTTTTCAAAGAGACTGAGGGTTTTAAAGCCGATGCGCGCGCGCCCGCCCTTCGGACCGCTGACCACACGTCCCGCGGATACCAGAGTAAGGCTACTAGCACGTGCACAATGTAAAACGTAAAGGTGTGAAAGCCGCTTGCCTCTGCGCGCGCCCACCGCCTCCCGCTTCCAGTGCTGGCGTTTTGGCCCCTAGTTGCCTGGTTACTGTTGCTAAGTGGCATTAGACGACAAATTGCTGCGAAGCGCCAAGACGGGCCGTTATAAGCACCCCGCTCGCGTCCTTTAGCCGTTGAGAGCGCAATGTGCTGCTCGGTTACACTTTCATCATGCAAATATAAAAACGGGTTTGTTTACATAATTGATTGGTAAAAATAAATTACCACCAGTAATTGGTTGTGTATGCATGTCACGAACGGCTTTGGTGGCAGCAAAACGAACAGCAGAAGCTCAGAATACAATATTGTTTTTGTCGTGTTAAATATGAATGTCAGCGTAATATAACTGTACTGTTATGTACTCGCAACTATACTATACATTAAACTGGTTGTAAAATAAAAAAGCATCTGCTATATGCTTTTCTGCATATGGGAGTGATCTGACAGGCTCTATCTTGCTAAGTATAGCTATACAGTAACTTTTTGCCCCAAACGTTCTTTCTTGGACTGAAATACAGAAATACATTTTTACTTTTACACTGTGCCCTATGAAACAGATTAGCAAGTAAAGGAGACTCCTAAATGTCCATCAGAGAACCCCTGGGACATCAGAGCGAACATTCATGTCTGCTTCTTAACTGTTATTGTGCTCCTCAGTGCATATGTATCATAAGGTGATAATTAAAACCTGTCCCCACCCCCAGGTTTATTGAGGATCTTTGCTTCTGTAATTACATTTTGTTGTATAGCAGAAGTGCTAAATTAAAGAAGTCTTTGCACAGTTGTTGAAGCTGGGCTACTGTGGCAGTTTCCTTCAATCTGGGATGTAAACCCATGCCCTACTGTGTCCCCGATGGGCTCTGTTTCTGCAAAACTGTGCCATATGAGTGTAGCTCCATAGCCAGGTGCTGGTCTGCGTACTAGAAACACTAGTGTGAAATACAGATGTCATCTTGCACGGCCGTTGGTTTCCGTTGGAAGTGGTTTGGATTTTTTTTCTTCTGATTATGCTGGTCAGCAGATAGTGTGCAGGACACCTGAGGATGCTCATTCCTGAGCTGTGCTTGTAAATGAAGAAGTGTCTTTGGAACTGCCGAAGTGATTAATGTTAATGTTGCGATGTTTCTCTCGTAGGGGGGCACAATATACTGGCAAAGTGAGCAGGGCCTGCCATTGCATATCGGTTTTTATACCACTGAGACTGTTGCTATTTTGATCAAACTAAAAGGTAGTTTTTTTGTCTGCACATATGTTTGTAATATCAAAAATAAAACAGGTCTTATAATCTGGTACAATCTTATCAGCATGCAGTTTTTTTACCTTCCAGCAGAGTTCTTACATCCAGCTGAAACTGCACACTCATACGATGCCTCCCAGTTGTCATTAGATTAACTGCATCGCACAGATTTTTTGTGTAAAATTTATTAATAAAAAGTTAAACATTTAAACAGCAATATGTTAAGAATCAAAATCTTCGTTAGAAGTAGGTTATGTTGACATTTCTGTAGCCAAAATAAAGGTTTAAAGTTTCATACTGAGCTGGTGAGAAACAGGTCTTTCCTGGACAGTGTGCTGAGGTGAGCTTACTGTAAAAAAGCTGACTTCACTACAGTTAACTGAGCAAGCTGGATGTCAGGCCTGTATTTAACAGAAGTCTAGTTTACCCGGTTTATTTTAAGCAAGACAGTGGAAGTTATATTTAACTGAGGAATACGTTGCAGTTTTTCTCTTGTGTTCACTGGAGTATTCTGGGAAACAGCGGACACTGTGGTTCCTGTTGAGACTGTCGGATTAACAGTCTCACTCTTCCCTCTTCCCTCTTTCCCCCTTGCAGGTATGGAAGGGTGGAGAGTGTCAAGGTGCTCCCAAAGCGGGGCTCTGAGGGAGGTGTGGCTGCCTTTGTGGATTTCGTGGACATTAAGAGTGCCCAAAAGGCCCACAATTCCATTAACAAGATGGGGGACAGGGACCTGCGCACTGACTACAATGAGCCGGGCACCATCCCTAGCGCTGCGCGCGGCCTTGACGACAGCTTGTCCATAGGCTGTCGTGGGCGGGATGTCTCAGGGTTCACTAGGGCCACCGGGGGTACCGTGTATGGGCCCCCTGCATCCCTCCACAGCAGAGAGGCACGCTACGAGCGCAGGTTGGATGGGTAAGTTCACACACATTCTCTCATGGACTGGGGTGTCTTCATGTCTGCCATGCACCCTTTTCCTTATAAAACATTATTTTAATTGTTGGGCGGTTTCAAATGAATCAAAAAACAGAAAGTAAAATTTAAAAGAAAGTTGGGGGGGATTGTTTGGATCAATATGAAACAAATTTTATATATTACGTTTCATACGTTTGCTTATAGGTAATATATAAAATTATTAAACATATGTATGAAATACATGCATACTTGTGTATATTTGTACACCTGTGTGTATGTAGGTGTGTGTCTGCATGACAGAGAGTTGTGATGTGTGCGTTTGTGTATTTCTAAGTAAATGTTTTTAGTGTATTGCTGGGGATCCCTGTGTGAGATTTATCCTGCTGTGGATGTCAGTTTGTGGACAATCCAGGGCAAGTTGTGAAAACCGTAAGTGTCCGGGGATGTGTGGATGCAGGAGGCAGCTTCCATTGGCCGTACCTGGGATCGCCTGAGCCGGAGTACAAAACTGTACACAGTGGATTAATCGCTCACTTTTTCATTTACAAAGAAATTAAGCAAAATGCCTACTTAATATGTAATAATTAGAAATTGGATAAACCAAAGTGGTGTATGATCTTGCACCTGTCTTATTCGTGGCCTGGTTGCTTAAGGCCAACTGCTCCATTGCAGTCTGGACTCTTGTGGATAATATTCCCAGGATATATGTTCCTCTGCTGGAATTGTACTGGCGACCCTCCAGGATATGCAGTCTTTGGCGAGCGGTGTTGTGGGTTCTATCGCTGGGATTATTTGTTTGGTGACAGGGCATGACCATAAATTTCTGCAGGCTCCTGCCATTTAATCACAGTTGCTGAGGAAAAAAGACAGAAACACAAAGTGAGCAAATGACTACATTTTTTGTTTATTTTACATTCATTTTTTGGTTCATTTCTGCTTTGTTTTGCCTTTTTGTTTTTCTAAAGAACAAAATTAATGGAATTAGCAAAGAGCTGGTTATGGACAGCTGTAAATGCAAGATGGAAGACTGGTTTGGAACATACAAAACAACAAATCCAATGGAAATATGATTTTTTTGAGGTGGAGGAGAAGAAAATGGAATAGAATGGATTGATTATCAGCTTCATGATGGATGCTACTGGACCCAATGCAGTTTTCTGGTGGATTACCTGACTACTTCTTGGATGTACCATTACGCCAAGCTCTGGATACATTATAGTATCAACTTAAAAGACCGTATGATTTATTCATAAAAACCTGAACACTGCCTGCTTGTAAACTAGCCCAGTTGTCAAGGAGGATGGTTTTGACATATGCTGGAAATCTAAACCTGTTGAAATATATTTAAAAAATCATTATTCCTTTGGATGTGTAAAATACTGAGGAGAAGCACCTGATGCCAGGGATTATCAGTGTGGTTCTCAATAGCTACTGTGTCCAACCTTTGGATCCCGGGAAAGTGTCCGAGGGGAAATTATCTGTGTGGGGGAGCTTTTTAAGTGACACCTGAAGACTGCAGGAACACGACTAAAAATGGAAGATGGATGTAATGGCCAACTTGCGCTGAAAAATGGATATTAAACATCTTGTCATGGTTTTTTTGTAGTGAGGCCTGCATTTGTTTAGTGGCCATTTCATAGCAAATCACTATGGGGGCATGTGATCTTGGGCTTGAGACCCTAAACTGGATTTTTTTATTCTCGTTTAATTTTGCTAAATCAATTATGATGCCTACATATAATTTTTAAATTTTTTTGTGGTTTTTTTAAGAAAGACACTTTCATTTGTCTGTCTGACATTTTTTGTTCTTTCTCCTCATTTCAAGATGACAGTCTCTTTGAACATTTGGATTAATATTTGGATTAGTAAATTATATCAGGCCCTCCAAGAAACTAGTCTTTATGTCCTAAAGATGAGGATTTTGTCATTTACAGCTCCAGCAGTCTTTTTTGCACCCCATTTTTATATCCATCTTACATTTTGAAAAAATCTTTTTCTTTTTTTTTTGCATTTTTTGCTCACAAAATTCTGTCTTCCTAGATTGTGTTTGGATTTATAGGTCGGGTTACTGCTGTCTGAAAAAGGTTGGTATGTCCTGCCCTGTGTATTTTAGCCCCTTTCTAACCCCTAGTATGAACCCCTGTCTATGCCTCTGTATTTCTCACTAACAGATGTAGCTTGTGGTAGGAAAAAGAGGACTGTTGCAATCTTTCTATCTACAAGGCTGAATCTATGTTTATCTTTCTGTCTGTCTGTTTCTTTGTTTGTTCTTTATACGCTGCTGTGTTTTTCAAGCCACAGACTTCAAATTTGCCTCACAGGTACTTCTCACACTGTTTTTATGTGTAGTAAAGTTCATTAAACTTCAAAAAGGTTACTTAAAGGTTATGTGCGTGCGCGCTCACACACACACACACACACACACACACACACACACACACACACACAGACATAAGACATGCTGACAAATCCTCCCAACACACACACACTCACAAGTGTACTGTGTATGTTACTACAGATGGGGCGTACGTTGCTGTCAGTACTGTTTGCTTGTTTGATCAAAAGTGGTAGCTGTTATATCTGTATAAATGAAAATGTAAAAATAATAACATATAACACACACAGTGCTGCGTATATTAGTGACGTAAGGGTGATAAAGTTTGGTGAAGTACATTTTATTTTCTCCCTTCCCACTGGATTATGACGGCTGTATGCATCACTGTGGTATTCATCTGGCCTACAGCACTAACAGTACTTATGTACTGATTACAAAAACTTTAATGTTAAAACAGTTTGGTGATTATATAATGTGTATAATTACTTTTTACCTTTACACCACTACACCTTCTTGTAACTCAGCTAGTAGCTTGTAAACTTCCACGAATGCTATACGTCACTTATTTACCCTTTTCTTTTTCCATTATCTCTCTTTTTCCTACTCTATCATTCTTTTTTTCTCATTTGTAACTAATGTGCTGTCTATTGCTGGTGCGTCCTCCCAGGAGATGGTGATGTGTTTTGTCTTGACATTTTAGGTCAGGAGCACAAAGACTGAGGGAAAGAGTAAGAGTGTAGTGTGAAGACTCTAGAGAGCCTGGGGATGCAGTTTCTCTTGCCTCAAGGAACATCTCAGATGGCAGATTTATGTAGTTTACATTTGTCTTTTCTACTGAAATAGATTTCTTTTACACCAGCTTCTGGTGTTGTGAATTTATGAAGATTTTTGCATTTGTTCTGCATTATTTTTTTTTCTAAAAAGGTTCTCTGTTGTGAAGAAAATGTAACCTGTATTTCCATGGCCAGCCATTAGCTGCTATTAGTAAATACAGTCAAGAAGAGCAGGAGGGTGGGTCTGTGTGACACCCTGACATGGTTTTGTTTGGATAGTGACTAAGTGTAAGAGGGAAAAGGGTAGATTTACAGAATTTCGGGTATTAGTGAATTTTGTGTGATGGGTGGAGTAAACGCTGAGATAGAAGAGTTGAAGAGTTGTAGATAAACAGTAACACTCTGTGTCACAGTTATTTACCTATACAGCAATCCCCAGGTATCTGAACTCTACCTGTATTTCGCAGCTCTTGAAAATTAGGACTTAAATATCTGAATCTGAATGAAAATGAAATGAATAATAATATGATAAAAATGAATTTTTATCCAAAGCTTATCCAAAACAGAAATGTCAAAATGCGAATAAGTTAAAAAAAAATAAAATCAATAATAATAAATACCATAGTACTGTAATAGGAAGTACTGTGATAAAAATACTGTAGGTATTGTAATTGACTGTATTGTTTATTGTTGCAAATTTGTCCAAAGTAGAAGTTTTAAATGTGCACATGCGGACAGCCACGCTGGTGTCCTATCAGCTGCTTCCGCCTTTTGCGGAAGCAGCTGTTTTTTGTTGCTGTTTTTTGTTGTATTAGTGAAGACACACTAGTGGCATTTTTCTAATACCTACATGATGATAGTGGTACTGTTTAAATATTTTCAGCCCAGTGATTTAAACTGATTAATTTAATTTTTGTTGAATGACGTGATTTTTTTAATACATTTAAGAGAATACTCACCTGAGGTCGAATAAAATCAAGGATGACACTTTGAACAAATTCAGAGAATCTCAGCTGTTTACTAAGATGAAGAAGACATGTTAGATATAATGTGATTTCACATCAGCCTTGAACTTTATTTTAAAATAATTTGTGGTGTTTCAGTGAAAGCAAGGAAAAGTAAATCGCAGTTTTCTCCCATTGCCATTTCTCTCTGACCCTTAATGTTCAGTCTTGACACACATTCCCCCCATTTTGCTTATTTTTGCTATTATATTTCATAGCTCTTATATAGCTTTAAAGGTGCAAAAATGAAGGCAATGCAATAATAGTTTAAAAGTAGTTGTAAAGGATTTTGTGCGTCACAAGAGTGAAGAACTGGTTGATATTTGGAGGTACTTGAGAGCAGTACACAATGTTAGCTGTGTTTGCTGGAGCTGCTGACACTTCTGATAAACTGGTTTTCACTGGTCACATAGTGTTTTATAAGGCTACTGCTTTTCAAGAGTGTAAAAAAAGGAAGGTCTAAGGCCCTATTGTTAAATGGGTCTAAGTCATTGGTTTGCTGCAGGTAGTTTTTTGTGTTCACACCAGGTCATCAATGCACTTAGGCTTCATATAACAGGGTCCTGCTGAACAAAAAAACTGCTGCAACAGCTTCTGAAAATATCTATCTTTTCACACAATGGCTTATTATTCGCTGCAGCAGTACTTTTGTACATTGTACAGTCAATGGCAGCTTTTCCAATGAACATTTCAGTCCTCGTGCACAGTTTTCAGTCGCTTGTGTACACTAGTACACAACAGTTCAGTGAAGGAAACAAACACTCACAATGCAGACAATCAAAATGATTAATATAAGGAAGCCAACTGTCCTTATTATGTAATTTCTGCCAGTAGTTTTCAGAGAAAATAAGTCATTCCGTGGGCAGCACAGTTTCAGGCTGTGCAAGCTGGTGTGAGAACAGCTCAAAAAGCTTTCAGGGTTTCAATGTTTCTGCTCATGACTGTGTTTATAATGCTGTTTAATTTAGAAACTCTGCGCTCACCTCTGATGGCTCAGTTTAAAAGTGGTGAATCCTGGATAAAACCCATGCCGTGCTCCACATTTGCTGCAGAAAAGGAGCCTTTTAAAAAAGCAAAACTGAACACTCAGCATTGAAGTTGTTCTTCAGATGAGAGCTCTACAGTTTAAAGGCACAAGCTGTTCAGGTATAGGTTAAAATAATAGCTTTGTTCATAACACAATATCATAAAAGTATTTAAAAAATGTTAAAAGAAACAGTTGCTTTTCCTCAAATGTTAGTATTGGATTTCTCACAACGGAGAAAAGCTGCATAGCCATTTCTTCAACTTGCATTCATGTGTATAATATAAAAATCCTGTGTATAATATAAAAATCCTGATATTGGGCAAGTGGTTATTGATATTGATATTAATGAACAAAAATATAACAATACATGACAAACTGAAAATATTTTGTTACAGATATAAAATATTTAGGTATTATCACCAAAATGTATTCTACTGTGGTGTTTTGGTCTATTTTAGATAACATTTCTTTTTTCTGGGGACCAATAAGAAGAATGATATTTCAACCCCCCTCAGTGCAGCTCACTTCATGGAATGGGGTTCAGGGAACGAGTTTACCCCGCTATGTGAGGAATGGGTGTACATTTGCTCTAAGATAGCAGTGTACACAAAAAAGTATCAGTGGTCAAAATATTGCAACATCATTTTTATTTTGTTGACCAAATAATGATTATTGCTTAGCAGCAAATACAAGCAGTATCATTCCTGTGCATGGCTTCCTAATTTGCCCAGAGGCCATTTCCTGCAGAATGTAACCATGTTTCTGGTCTTGTGAGGACCTGCAAAAATGTACTGTTTTTGTTGCACAATTGATGTGTTCTGTTTGAAGCAAAATAAATGCGTCGATTTTCCAGACTACTTACTCTGTGTTTTGCTGCCAAAAAATCCTTAGCATACCTTTACGAACTGATGATGTATCTAAAATAAAGTCGAAAGTTAAACATTTACATGTATGGTCCAGTTTCCCTCCACAAGTCTGAAACTTTAACTGGTACAAAATGAGTTTTACTATTTGTGCATTCTTGAAATGTTAGTCTATTTTGTCAGATAAATCCTGTTTGGTATCCTGTGTGTATTAAAAATAATTAGGCATCTTTCCATCCATTCATTATACGTAACCTTTTTATCCTGGGCAGGGTTGTGACATTCTGGAGTTTAAAGAAGTTAACGTTTAAATACTGAAGTATTTTTATTTTATTACTAGTCCTTATGAATCAGTGTTTTGCCATGTGCTTCAAGACTTGCAAACTGTCCATCTAGGCATAGCTGTGTTCCAGCGTTCCTTGGGTCTTATTCATGTTCATTCATTACATGCATTTTATTATTCCTGCCAGCCTTGTTTGAGTTGTTATATATAGGAAGTGCAAAAGAAGTTGGATGGATGGTATAGATTGCGTACTAGTAGCATTGTATCTGCTGTTGTTTTTTTATTAGTGTTAAACGATGAAATGGATGGAGATGAGGAAAACTTATAGCTACTAATGTGACCCCAACCCACATTGTGCTTTGGCTTTTGGTGACACAGCTCCTGGTCATCTGGGGTATCTGTGACTGCTAAGTAAACATAAAGACGGCTGTGCTATACTTTTTACGTGTTTCTCTTGATCAGCACGATAAACATTCAACACTTCAGGGAGTGTTGTTATTGTGTTCCTTGGAAGCAAACTATGAAATGAGAGCAATGTACATGGATAATGACCATGTTGTTACTGAATTTATATTTGATAGCGTCAGTGTTTCCAAATTAATTTTGCCATTTCAAGACAGCAGTACTGCGAGAGGAATGACTGGTGTGTATTTTTCTTGAAAATATGTTTGACAGGAAATTTTTGAATAGCGGGAGGTTATATTTTATTGTTTTCTGTAGGGAAAAATACAGTTGTAATAATTTGATCCCAGGCCATCCTAAAACTCCTGACCACTTATCACTAAAACATTGTTAAACATGTTTATAACAGACCACCCAAGATTTTTGCAAGCTATAAAGCATTTTAAACACCAATTATCTAATTATGAAACACTAAAGGAACTTATTAGTGGCTATGTTTGTGTGCAGTCTGTCGATATTAAATAGAGTCCAATACAACTTATGTTTGACCTCTATATTGCAACCGAAATATACTGTACTGTAAATATACAATGAATAGTGAAATAATTTGTTAAAGATACATGACACCTGAGCAAAATAAAATAAACTTAGTTAAATTTTCATTTTCACTAGAGCATGAGCGCTTTAAAATTTTGCAAGTAGGAGAATAAATGAATAAATAAATAAACTATGAAATGAACAATAGTTGTGAAAAAATGTTACGATTTTGACAATTCTGGTAGGCAAAGGAGCATTTTATATCTAATTAAATCATTCATGTATGAAAATGTTGTACAATATTCAGGACCTGTACAGTACATATACGACATCATAGTGTAATGAAAACATCTGCTGACAGCTGTACAAAGACATATTCAGAACTGCGACATAATTGAGCGCTTATATGCTGTAGGTGAACAGTGTTATGAATATGGTATGAAAATGCATTAAAACATTGCACGTGTACCTTGCAGTCTGTGCATGTGGGACATCGTATACAATAATGGTTGTGTAAGGTGAACACCATATGAGACTGTGTGCTACACATCAACCAGTGTGCTGACAGATAGCAATTTCAAATAGTAATACCTGCCTTAATTTTTTCTAAAGAGTGGAGGGTACAAGCTGCAGATCAATGTTTCTTAACGTTTTTTTGTGTGGCTGTAGTGTTCACTTATTTTTCACAGACTGGTAGAGTCAGTTATTACTCAGTAGTTATAATACAAAAAACAAGATGTTTGCCTTGCTTTGGGCAGTACCTAAGAAATGATATGGCGTATAATACCACTATGACTGGCATTTTAAAAATGTTTATTTTCACAAATTTACATAGAGTACAGGTTTGATTACTTCATTACCTTGTTGGAGAGAATTTCTGCACACAACACGAACATAAGATACAGTGTGTGAGAACCAGCCACTGGAACAAATGCCTGCTTAATATATGATTGATTGAACTTTTGATTGAACCTTGGTTTGCTTTTTAGTATTTTTAGATGCTGCATGACTTTCATAGTTTCTTTCACCTGAACAGCCTCTAAAAAACGGTCCAACCACTAACCCTAACCCTAACCCTTGATGTGCACGTGTTGTCTGCACTTCAAGGTGAATAAAATGCAATTTGCATAAAATAAATTCTTGTAATTATGTATTTATTTATTTTTATTACACTTGTATTGTGTATTTGTGAATTTTGCACAATGTATCAGTTAAAAGAATAGATCAAGGAACTGCAAATGAGCACCAGTACTGGTGTAGCTCTTTATTGGGCTTTTTTATTCACGACTTGGTATAAAGTCTCCTGCGAGGGGAGTCACAGCAGCCAGATGTGTACGTGAGGTGCTACAGCTCACTAAGAGAGAGAGAGTCTGCTGTGTGTCTCTGTATCCTCCTGAAAAACCCCATTGCTGTTTCCCAGCCTGCAGACCTGCCTCTGTTGCTGATATTACCTTTATTCATTACCAGACACTTTTCTCAGCAGTGATGTACAACTCAGAGAAAACAAAAGTATATTTCACCAACACAACCTCAAAGAAACAAATTGGCACATTACACCTGTTGCTGCAACTAGACCTAACAGCAAGTCTGGTCCCTCACAGTCATTTAGCCATTTACACAGCTAGGTCATTTTTACTGTATCAATTCGGCATAAGTACCTTAATGAAAATAGCCTTTCAACCATCAAGTACAAGATAACAGCTCTGAAAACTGCCCCCTCTGCTGAGTTAACCAATCAGTTGTGGACAAGTATAAACTGAAAACAGTACCTCACTAATGACTGTCAAATTTTAACCTAATACAGTTTTTAAAAATAACTTTATTTTGAGCTTTTAAATGGGAACCTGACATGGTTTTGACCAAAAACCAAATAGTCCACTTTACATTTTCATGCACATGATGTCCAATAAGCAGTTTCTGTGGGCTTGATTGGTTCAGAGAATTTTTAGAGTGTTGTTAAATGTAGACTCCTGAACTTCTAAATGTTAAAAAAGGAAAGCTTGCACTTTTGAGTGCTGCCTGCCAGTGACTTCCGAGGTACATCTAGTCTATCTCAGTTCAGTTTTCGCACCAGTTGCACTTCTTTCACGGAGGTCTGCTATCTACACCATCTTGTTTGCAGTCTATTCTAGTCTATTCTTTCATGCAGAAGTGAGAACATGCTGGGTGACTTTCTGTCCTTGATTTAAGAGAAGACAGTTTGCAACTGTCTTTTTCAGCTTTGAAATCATGACATTTATACCCCCCCCCACATCTCAGTGGCAATAATTTTATATAGTCACAGGCTTTGATGCTACTAAACTAAGTGTGTAGAAGGAACAATAACTTTTTTATAGCACAGACTGAAATTTGATGTGACTGCAGTCTATGTTAGGGCTGGAATGGGGCTCACTTTCTGCCTAGAAGTTCACCGTGCAGACCGGTACCTGGTCATACTGGCAACGGAACAATAAAACAGCATAACTAACGTTATGCTGTCTTGCCACCATACACTGACCAGATCAGATATTCCATGTGATAAATTAAACAATAGATGCAAAGAAAACAACACTGATGGAAAATCAGCCATTATATATGACTTTTATTTCTGAATTTACCAGCTTGTTTGTCAACTGCTCAATCATGGAGATGAGAATCTTCTTAACTGCTGACATGAACTTGAGTGTTTTTTGGTGTTCCTGGGTTTGAGGTCCTTATTTAATTCTTTACAGCTCAATGTGGGGAAAATTAATGTTTTAAAATTATTTTAAAATTAGTATAAGTTCTACTAATCCAAAGGGACTGGCATAAACAATGAATAACAATGAATGGCTTATCTGAGAATATTTTGCTGGAGTACTTTTTTGAAATTATGAAATGTAGGCTTAATGTAATACTGCACATCTTTTTTCTATGTGCACAGCTAAAGCTTTCCTGTCAATTTATGCAGTCATTCTATAACACTGTAATATTTTATCATTCTTTAATGATTCAATTTCAGCTAGCAAGTTTATAGCATTGTATGCCTTTGTTTTATTAATTTATTGTGCAGCATCCTATCTGATTCAATAGGCTAACTGGAAAACTGAATTTGAAGGGTTCTTTAGGGTTATCGTCAGTGTCGTAGAGTCAAACTTGACTCATAACAGCTTCTCATTTACATTTATGTTTATTAATTTAGCAGATGCTTTTCTCAAAAGTAATTAAATAAATGTGGAATAAAGGGAGTATTTTTTAACACAACGTAATGAACTACTTGGAGATTTCTTGCTAACGGAGGGTATGGAAGTGATTTCCCTTTTTTATCTTTGGATTTCAAGGACAGGGAGAACATTGAAATTCTGCACACCAAGTATGCGAACTGACAACTGAGCAAACAGCTCAGAAGCTCTGAGGCATCAGCGTTACCTGCTGCTCCATGGTGCTGCCATTTTTATTAAAATGAGAATAGCGGTTGGATTTTTTTAACACAGAGAAAATTAACTAGCATACTGCACATATGACCACCAGCATACAATAGTTGTACAATTATTTTTAATGTGCTACCATAACCTTTAGTGGCACAGCTAGCATAGTGAGAGCAAGTTGCCTGAATATTTTGCTGTGCAAACCTGCTGTGTCTTGCCTGTCTTTAACTCTCACTGTACTGGTTATTTTGGAGCACCTTAACATATCTTCATTGCATCATCCTCAACTTCTCCTGATTTTTCATTGTTTTTAGTTACGGAATGGATTTGTATTGCAGAAACATTTCAAAGTTTTAAACAAACTGTTTAAAACAGATCCAAAGTTTCAATGAGATAAAGAGAACAGGCTCAGAACACATGGCCAATATCCCTCAATCTTTAATTTAGCCAGCATCTGGGAAAAATCTTCAGAATATGAAAATCTTATATTGTTCCATCACCACATCATTATTAGGTGATTCAAGATTCAATTTTGGCTGGACCACTTTGGGAGTATGTGATGAATTTTGGCTGCAGATGGTATATGTGTGTGTGTATATTTGTGTGTGCAGTCGCAGGTTGAGTGTAAAAATCAGCAAGTCTGTTGTTCAGGTAAACAGGGTGTAATGACCCTGCAACCTTGGGTTTCACTCAGTATAAACCTCACTGACCCGGAAAAGTCCTGTCACTCGCAACACTGATGGCTGTTGTGCATAGAGAGCTTACGCGTTTTATATTTAGCTATACAATCAAAAACAAATGAATGCAATATGTAAGACTGGCCTGTTGTTATGTTCTGGAATCTGACTACACTTGGCTATGGGTTTTAGTTTTATATACATATAGGTATATAACTTCTGCATGCTTTATGATATGCACCAGAGGTGACTGAACAAGCCAGCATTGCGTTCTTTAAAATAATCTTTCTTGTTTGTCTGATTTTGTGTTGCAACCTTTCCCTTGCTGCATGCATATTGATTTAAACCTATAATATGTAGAAATGTACGTGTTTACAGCTGAAAATATGTTTTGAAAAGTTTAAAATTAAAGCCCCACTAATGTAGAAGTAGCTAGATTACTTTAGCACCCAGTGCCTTTGCAGCTCTATCATATGGTTCAGTAGAGGTTGAATACTGCTGTATGTGGGGTTCTCCTGGACATTAACCAAAGGGTTTCTCTCTGTCTTTCCCCCCATGTCCTCTCTCTGTATGTCTGTACGCACTTTTTGCAGGACTTCAGACAGTCGGGAGCGTGCCTACGACCACAGTGCCTATGGACACCATGAGCGCAGTGGCAGCACCTTTGACAGGCCACGCCACTATGACTCTGACTATTACCGAGACCCTCGTGACCGTGCCCTTGGTGGAACTGGGAGTGGCTCTGGCTCTGGAGGCAGTGGGGGCAGTGTTTCCAGTGGAACTGGATCGGGGGTTGGAGGAACAGGGGTAGGTGGAGGTGGGACAACAGGAGGAGGCGGTGGAACTGGCAGCGGAGGCAGTGGAGCCGCATCTGTGGCAGTTGGCTACTACGGTTCTCGAAGCCGCAGCCCCAGCCGTTTTGAAACCCCTGAACCACGGTATGAACCACGGGCCCGTGAACCCTTCACCCTGGCTAGTGTGGTGCACAGAGACCTCTACCGCGAAGACAGAGGGAGGCGTGGCGAGCGCACATACCACCACAGCCGCAGTCGGTCGCCGCATTCGTCACAATCGCTGAACCCGTCTCCACAGCGGCTGACAAGTCAGGCTGCCCGACCCCCACGGTCCCCCAGTGGGTCTGCTTCAGGCAGTCGCTCCTCCAGCTCGGACTCCGTCAGCAGCACCAGCAGCAGCAGCAGTGGCAGGTAGGGGTTCCCACTTTGCCGACTCAATTGCTGAAATTGTATTTGCTTTAATTTTTTTTTTTAGCAGTTAAGGTGGAGAATGACTCCTGTGCAACTGTTGCACTATTTCGCTCTTCAGTTTATACATGCGTGTAGTGTGCATAGCTGCCAAACTGTCAATGTAGGTCACAAGTCATAAAACATGCATAAAAAACGAAGTATTTACCCACTTAACTGACATTTTTCTCCAATGCAACAGTGTTAAGATTTCATTACAAACAAGTACTTCTTGTCAATACTGGTTCAATCACAGTGTAGGTTCAAAAAAACACGTGAATCTCTGGGGTCATGATTTCAGGTATAGGTATTCAGGTATCTAAAGGGGGTCAGGAGTTCTAGTCAATGAGATTGGAGGTGTGGGGCATAGAGGTGTCCTGTCCTTTAAAAAAGACACACACAGTCAGGCCACTAACATTCTGCTCTTGTCAAGAAAGATCTGTCTTTGCGCACCATGTCTCAAAAAAACCTCCAGAGGACCTTAGAAGAACAATTTGTAGAGATACATGAAGCAGAAAAAGCCTACCAAAGTATTTCTAAAGACCCGAGTGTCCATCAGTCCACAGTAAGACAAACTGTCTACAAATGAGGAAATTCAGTCCTGTTGCTGCACTCCCTAGGAGTGGGTGTCCACCAAGAGCACAATGTGCAATACTGAAAGAGGTGAAAAAAACCCAAGGGTAGCAGCAAGAGTCCTGCAGAAATCACTAGAACTTCCTAGAGATTTACATTTATCTCTCTGTTCATGTGTCCACTCTAAGAAAAACATGGAACAAGAATGGTGTTCATAGAAGGACTGTGGAGGGAACTATTGCTCTCCAAAAAACATCCCTGCACATCTCAAGTTTGCAAAAGACCACCTGGATGTTCAGCAGAGCTTCTGGGACAATGTTCTGTGTGGACAGATGAGGCAAAACTTTTTAACAGAAATGCACACTGCTTTGTTTGGAGGGAAAGGGCACTGCACACCAACACCTCACAGAACCTCAGCACACAAACCTCATCGCAACTGTGAAAAACAGTGGAGGAGCATCACGGTGTGGGTTTGCTTTGCTTCCTCAGGACCTGGACAGCTTGTAGTCATTGAGGGAACAATGAATTCCAAACTAGATCAACCAATTTTATAGAAGAATGTCAGTGTTGCGTCCGTTACCTGAAGCTTAATAGAAGCTGGATGATGCAGCAAGACAATAATCCAAAACACAAGAGTAAATCAACAACAGGATGGGTTAAAAAGAAGAAAAAGTGTATTTTGGAATGACCAAGTCAGAGTCCAGATCTTAACCGAGTTGAGATGCTGTGGCCTAACCTGAAAAAGGCTGTTCATGTAAGATTCTCCAGACATACTGATGAATTGAAACAGTTCTGTAGGGCAGAAAGGTGTAAAATTCCTCCTCGCTGTTATGCAATCTGACCAGCAGCTACAGGAAAGTTTTGGTGGAGGTTATTGGTGCTAAAGGAGGTTTTTACCAGTTATTAAATACATGGGTTCACATACTTTTTCCAGTCTGGACTCTGAATGATTAAACTGTGTGTTCAATAAAGACATGAAAAGTAAAACTTTTTATTTGTTTTTAGTTTAGGCAGCTTGTGTTTGTCTACTGCTGTGACTTAGATGAAGATCAGACCAGATGTTATGGTAATTAATGCAAAAAACTAAGTACCTGCAAGGAGCTTGCAAACTGTTTCTTGCAGCTGTACTATGATTTACCCATTAATATTGCACGGTAATTTTCACTGGAATAATGCAGAGATCCGGTGGGAAAACAGAACTTTGGTTATAGATATTTTCTCACACATTATCATCCCTCGCTTAACGGGGTTTAATATGTACTGTACAATCTCACCATTAGACAGAAGTCCCATTGTGGGGAGGCATTACCAATTTCTTGTGAAAAAAATGATAGATTCTCAGACAAATAATACCTCATGTAAAATTAATTAAAATGCAAAACTGAGAGATTTTTTATGCCAACATATGTTATAATATTTATATAAAATTATTGAATAGTACCATTTACTATTGTAATTAGGAGAAATGGTACTATTAATTGTGCAAAAGGGTGAATAATTTTTCCATAATTAATTAAAACACTGAACAATGTTAGTGCAAAAATATTTAGTAATACTTCTACCAAAAATGTTATCAGTTATCATTTCAGGAAATTCAATCTGTTAGTATCTAAATTGTTAAAGTTGGTACCATAAATGCTGTAGGAGTGTGAAAAATATTTTACTGCCAGGCTCCACTGGTAAACTAAAAGAAAAATACTTTTGTATTTGAGTCCTGACCTGGTATCACAGCTGCCTTTGCTGTTCTCACGGTGGTCTCCTTTTCATGCTTTTCTGCCCGTTTTTGTCTTCCCTTGAGGGTGAAAGTCTCTTGCCACTATTAGTTTCTTTATTTCCCTTTGTTCTGGAAATTTGTATAAACAGTACAACCAGTTATACTTGGGCTTGCAATAATATTTTTCTGCTTCCCACTACAAACACGTTATGATTTGTAAATTGTCTCTTCATTTTATAGTTTTTGTTTTCAATTTATTCTCTCTATTTTCATAATTATACTTGTGGATATTTATGACAAGGTTTTGAAATCACTGACAGATGAGAGGTGTTGTTTGACATTATATGATCTTTACTTGACTGGGAGATTAAGGCTTCATTTACTATAATGTAAGCATACTTATGTTGTTATAGCTATTCACATTATTGAAATATTTGAGGTATCTTTTTACTTTTCTTTCTGTCTTTCTTTATTTGCTATTTTAGAGGTAGATTTACCACAATCAGTGTTTTGCTTGCTTGAGAGTGTCAGTATGACAGGAAGAAGCTCACCTGTGTGGAAGTAAAATAACTGCATTATGGGCAAAAACAGTACTGCACATAATAAGCTATTGTAGGTTTTTCACTGTGTAGGACCCAAGTATATGAAGGAAGAGTATCTGTCAGTGATGAATATTAAATTCACATGTATTGAAATGAGTGTGTTATTAGTATATAAAGATAAATATTGGTGATTACACAGGTTATATAATGCTTATTGGTTTAATGGCACAACGCATTGTAAAAATTAAGCCTTCGGGGGTCTTCCAAAAAAAGAAAAAGGACAAGTTGTGGAGACATTTGGAGGAGCAACTCCATGTCTAAGAGGAGTAAAGAATGTGACGGTTTTACATTTAGGAGGATGTATTTGACACTTCGGAGGTCACTGACAGCAGAGTGTGTGAGCGGAGGTGTGTGGACTCTGTCTCCATGCCAGACCAGCCGGCCTGTGAGCTCCAGCAGAGGGGGTTCTGTTCAGCATGCGGGTTGCATTACTGCTGCTCTTTTATCTGCTGTGTGATCCTGCTTTCATTTATTGTTTTGTTTGTCCACATCACAAGCTAAGGACACAACCTAAAAAACAGATTGTGAAAGGCGTTCAAAAACATAGAATTGCGAGAATCAGAGCATGAGAAAACAGCTCTGAATACACCCTTTTTTGGCAAAACGCTTTTGTAAAAAAGGAACTTTTTCAATTTAATGTGTTTAAATGCCCACACATATGTGTGTGAGCACACGCATACACACAGAGGCACTTTGTAGGAGCACGGCATCTCCAGCACAAAGACTTTGCTGTTGCTGTGAAAGAGCGACCCTTTCTAAGATGTTCTTTTGCCAACTGCAGCATTTCTGGAGAATAATGGGTTTTTGTTGCGAGGCAGTAGGTGAACTGCTACTAGTTAATGTGTTAACAGCATCAGCTTGGGTTTTTTACCTTTTTTGCGGGTGTCACATGACTCATCCAGCACTGCTGTGAAAGGACTATATTGGTGTTGGCAGTGGTTGCAGTGACCATACTTTGATGTAGCAGGCCAGTGGCTGCTCCTAAGGGCAACAATAAGACTATGAATGTAAACTGCTATGTGCAATTTTATTTTTTGTTTTTACAAATAATTTTGGATGCCCTCTCTGTGTGTTCTGGGGAACATTGAGATGGTTCGGCTGAAGCAAATCATAAAGTCCTCTGCTTACAAAAATGAATCACATAATGTGAGATTATGCCCTGTTTAGCAGCCACTTGGTCTCCCATGGCTGAGCCTCACCCAAGTGCTTTCTGTGATTTTGTTTCGATCAGCTGGACAGGATCTAATTAGAAAGAAAAGGTTTGCCTTTCACTCCCCATAAGGGGCAAATAGTCTGCTGGTTTGTTGAAATCTTAAAATGTCCAGTTGCCCTTCTACTCTCATTTTTAAAAAATAAATATTGAAGTGTGGTGCAACAGGAGGAGTCGTGCTGGGGGTTTGGGCATCAGTCGCCCCACCACTGCCCCCTGTGCTCTGCTGCATCAGACTGATATACTCCAGGGGGCTTTGACAGACGCCTGCAGTGTTTTTCTCACTGTCTGCCCCTCGGTGAGTTGTGTGTGAGCTGCCCCCACCTCTGTGTGATCCAGTTTGAACTAGAAATTTCTGGCCGCTGCTGGCTCCTTGCCCACTCCCACAGGCCCGTGTCCCCCCCCCCCCCGGCGGCACGTCCATTTTGGCGAGGCGGAGGCAAGGACGGGGTGGGCTGGGGAAGGAGAATAGAGAGAGAAAGAGAGAGGGAGATGATGGTGGTGGTGGTGGGAACCATAGGGGTGCCCACCGAGCCGTGGCTCCTCAGAGCTCGTGTGCTGCAGCATTTCTGATCTCCAGTATAGGCCGTGGTACTGGTCACGGTTAGAGTAGGGTAAGAATGGGGTGATGGCTGACAAGAGGAAAGGAGCAGAAAGGTTTGCTTTCTGGGGAATGGTGGGAAAGAGGTAAAGAGTAAAGTGGAGGAGGAGGAGGAAATTGCTGCCAAACATCGCCTCTAGTCAAGCTCAGGGAATAATAGAAAGACAGAGGGCATGGAACACGGGATGGAGAAGGGCACATCCCTCCGCCAAGCTGGGTATGAATGTGGAGGAAGTGAGAGCGAGAGCAGCTGCAGACACACAGAATGCTGTTGGTTTGGGCTGCAGGATCGAGATGCAGACCCTTTACTGTCTTTTGAGCCAAAGTCCTGCAAATACAATCTACTGCTGTTTGAGCAGTAAAGACCCCATCCTTAGTTTCCAAGATGCACTGTTCCGTTCTTCACTCACTCTGTGTTAGCATTGTGAATATTGTTGTAGATTTCTGGTAAATGTTAGTTTTTACAGCCACTCATTATGCTTGTAGTGGAAACCACTACAACATGTTATGAAAATGTACCCCCCCCTTTTCGTACAAGTGGCCCATTTTTCAGTAAAAAAGCATTTTTGCCTGGTTGCAATCATTTTACTACAAATGGAAAACTAGGAGTGAAACCATCATTGTCATAATCATGTTATGTTTGTTTTTCCAGGAGAACCTGAGTTGGCCTCCAAATGTCATGTCACCAACATTGTCAATCTTGTGCATCTTCAACTGTCAGGTTTATGGTCTTCATGGCAGCAGTCACTTCTTCAATCCATTATTTTCTTGGCCTCGCATTCAGCTGGTTTTCATCAAAAGCAACATACAGGCATTTCTTGACTGTGTCATCCTCCTCTTTGCATAGCAAATGGTCAAATCAACGAAGGTGCTGCCTACATCGCCGACTGATAGGTTCAACACTTACCCTCTCACTTCTCAGCTCATCTCTTATTGACACATCACACATCCAAGTTTATCATTCTCATTTCAGTCTTTTCTAGCTTCCTCAAATATTTGGGCTTTGGCACCCAGGTTTCACTATCGTATACCTAAGCATGGGAAGTAGGTCCCTAAATTTCTTCCACACACAGTTTTTTCATCTTTTTCTAGATGTGACCACTAGGTTTGCTCCTCCTGTCTCCCAGGTGAGAGAACCTTCACCCATATCAACACTTCTGTTACTGCTGAACATCCCTTGTGTGCCAGCATTACATCTTTATTATCACAACTAAAAGAGATTCAATATTAACTTAAAGAAATCTTTATAAACCTTTAAGTATTAAGGATCATATAAACAGCTTTAATAATATAAACAGCCTTACACTATTGTAAATAAAGACTTAATTTGTGATCTTATGGAGATCAACAAGCATTAAGTGGTGCTTCAGACATGGTGAGAAGTAGAAAGACTAAGTACCAGTTTAGAAAAAAGAGAAGAAAGTAGACAAAGAAAAGTGCATCAATAGAGGACCCTGGAGTGAAGGTGTCTGTGGTGCTGCAAGCACCCCTGAGCCTTCCACTTCAGGACTCAAACAAGCGCTTCTTGTGCGGTTTGCAAAGCAGAGTCCCAAGGTGACATTGATGTTTCAAAATTATTCTCTCTTCCGCACAATTCACAGTATCATTTTTCATCATTTGGGAAGTCAGTAAAAGAATTCTGTTTTTTTCCCCCTAAGTATTAAAAAATATATTGGTGTTAGAGTAGCATGGTGACAAAGTGAGTACTGCCACTACCTCACAGCACCTGGGCTGTTTGGGTGTGGGTTCGAATCTCCCTGTGTTTGTGTCAGTTTCCTCCCACTGCACAAAGACATGCGTTTCAGATTAATTGGTCACCATAAATCGTTCATGGTGGGCAGCTGCCGTGTGCTGGATTGCCATCACATCTAGGGTGTTGGTTCATAGCTCAGCACCCAGAGATTTTGGGACTGTGACCCTGACTGGGATGCATGATAGTTAATGATAATTTATGGATAGATAATCAATGTTGCTTTTATCATTGTTATGTGTAAAATATCTTTTATTCTGATATTCTAGTTTTAGATGACTTTTTTTTTTACAAGAAATTAATGTAATTCGACCCTTTCTGGTGATCGGGGACTGAGTTCAGGTGCAGCGGTGTTATACGTAGTGATAAAGTGCTAAGAACAAATAGGTGCTCTTGGCTGCTGAGCCCAGCAGGAGACTCAGGACTGAGAACCGGGTAAAACTCGGACCAGGTCGGTGTAAAGGACCGCTGACGCTGCTGAGGTTCCGCAACAAATCCGCGCGAATTACGCTCTGTTAAGGTTTGAGCGGATGAGTAAAGCGGGAACAGGTGAGACCAGACTGGCAGGTGTATGAGGACCCCTGCTGGTCTTCTGGGGAACTGTTGTCAGGGGTTGTGATACGTAGCAGATGCGCATTTTCTCGTTCCGTAAACACACACACACACAGAAACGATTAAACAGGGTACTTAGCAGTTAATCTAGCAGCAGTAGTAGAAAACTGACACCAACAGCAGTTACAAATACAGAAGTCATTTCTGATTCCTGACAGTTACTAAATTTTAGTTTTTATGTATCTGTGAGCAGTAAAGCACAGTATTCACTGCGTTATTTAAATGAATGTGAAGAACAAGGTGAGGGTGCCGCTCTGCGGAAGGGCAAGGAAATGCTTTGCAGTTTCCATCTAATGTTCCTGTGATTTGGCAGTGAGAGTCAGGTAGGAGTTTGTTCATGTACTCATGGGGAGATCCATGTTTCGACTTGCCTGTCAGTCTAGCTGTGTCCTTCCCTAGATCTTTGTAATGTGAAAAGGAGAGTAAATCCTCTTTCATTTCTATGCTTTTATACACTCAGCGGCACTTTATTAGGCAATTGTGCTTTAATAACTTATATTCATGTACCTACAGGCACTTTTCTGCCAGCCAGAAGTGTGCTGCCCCACCATTGCAGATACAAACAAGACAGCAGGAGGGAGAATTATTTTATTTGTTTTCATGATGAAAAATCCAAAAAAATAAGCTTTTACACTTCGTCATTTACACTATGTCATTCCTTTACAGCCCTGTCACCCCTTTTACTCCTGTCACCCAGGGGGACCACCCCCATAGTATGCACTGCAACGATGGGTTCCACATTGTTTGGAAACCTTGTAACCCTTGCGAGAGTGATTAGCACAATATTAACACGAACCATCCAAACTGACAAACTGGTGGAAGTGCTGCTTTTGGAGGGGGTTACTCTTCCTCACAGTCAGCTGAACAAATGCATTTGACTGATAAGCCAATGGCGGCTATTTACCTTCTTAATCTTAGGCTGTAGTTCATTTTTCACGTATAGCCTCTACACGTGGTCTGATTTTTTGTGGAATAAATAATAAGAGTGAAATCTGTCATTTTGACACCTGAGGTTACGTTCTCTTAATTTTCAGTCCTGGTGCAACTGCTTGCAACTGTGTGAATGGCCATGCGTACCTCTGTGTTCTCTGACGTGAGCTGTGTAGGCGGCCTCTCAGTGCCTCTTATTCTTCTCTGGCAGCAGCGATTCCAGCAGCAGCTCCAGCGATGAGTCACCGGCGCGATCTGTGCAGTCGGCCGCTGTGCCGGCCCCGTCCACCCAGCCTCCGGTGGCTCTTGACAAGGATGAACCACGAAAGAGCTTTGGCATTAAAGTGCAGAATCTGCCTGTCCGCTCCACAGGTGAGATGTTTATTACTTTGGTCAAAGAAGTGTTCTACAGTATATTACATTTCTCTACAATCACGAGCAACACACACTGGCTCCTCTACTTACAAACACGGGACCTGTGGTCTGGTTGTAACTTCAATACCTTTTAACATTTTTTTATTCATGACATCAAAAATTAAAGTGATTTTACAATGACTGATGATAAATATGTTCCATTAATGCCTGTTTAATGCCAGTTGTTGACTGATTCTTCCCATAAACATCCAACACTAGACACAAGCTGTCAAGATAGATGGATACATGATAGATAGATGGATAGATGATTGATGAATAGATAGAAAGGTACATGATAGGTAGATGGATGTATAGATAGACAGATAGATCTTTATTCTCCAGTGCTGATGCTTCCTAGTATAATTCTGAAACAGACCATTAATCCACCCTTTTTGCTTCACAGACACCAGCCTGAAGGATGGCTTGTTCCATGAATTCAAGAAGTATGGAAAAGTGACATCAGTGCAGATTCATGGAACATCAGAGGAGCGTTATGGCCTGGTCTTCTTCCGACAGCAAGAAGACCAGGAAAAGGCCCTTAGTGCATCCAAGGGAAAGCTGTTCTTCGGCATGCAGATCGAGGTTACGGCCTGGAACGGTCCAGGTACACATAGCCCGCCCCCCTTTTTGTAGGCAACCCATGGGGTTATTGCAGGGACCGTTTCTTCCTCAAGAACTCTTTAAAGATATAATTACCATTAAGTTCAATGGTGTAGATTTTCTGTACAGTTAATGCTCACACACAAGACATACAAACACATAACACTAACAAAAAACAACCGCAAACACAAAAGAAATCAATGAAAATGATGAATTTGCTTTCACCAAACAAGTTGTCACCGTCAGGATCGTGTGAAAGGGGGAACATAGTTACAGAGTTGTTAACAGGTGAAACAAGCAAACTAGCCAAACTATAACTACAAAGAAGACTGTGGTGGTGCTGATCTGCAAAATCCAGTTTTGTCCTCACAAATGCCAAGAAATCACTGGTAATAGGAAGTTTCGGTAGTATTCAGTTAAACCCGTCGTAAAGGCAAGTCCTTGTAATCTAAACACGTGTCTCGGTATGACTGTACCGTATCACAAGGCTGTGTTATTTTTATCCTGCATTGTTCATAATGTCTCTCCTCCATTTCTGCTACTCAGAGACAGAGAGTGAGAACGAGTTCCGGCCCCTGGACGAACGCATCGATGAATTCCACCCTAAAGCCACGAGGACACTGTTCATTGGAAACCTGGAGAAGACCACCAGCTACCATGACCTGCTCACTGTCTTCCAGCGATTTGGGGAGATTGTGGTGTGTTCCTCTTGCAGTCCTGTCAGGGAAATATGCTTCGGCCCCAAGAACATAAATTTTCACAGTGCCCTGTGAAAAAGCTATTTATCTATGTGCTCAGCACTTCAAAATTAGTCTTACACTTTCATTCTTCCTTTTGTCTTTTTAATTTTTGCAAAAGGTGCTATTTTACTGTTTAGTCTGTATCACAGTTCTGTTTAATTCCCTTCCAGTTTTAACATGTGCCATGCAGGCCTGAAATCTTCCTTGTAGCAGCAGATTGGAATCTCAGACTTCTTGTTAAATATCGTTCTGATGTTACCGGCACACAAACTCAGTCTGTTTCCTCTCCGTCACACATCTTCGAAGGGAATGTGACATGTGCTATGCTCAGCAGTTTGTCTTGTTGCTCACTTGGGATTGTTTGGACTGTTGGATGCTTTGCACACAGCTGACTGAACCTCTACCGATTTATCAGTAACATAAACAGTTACTGACGAGCTGTTATGTACTTTGGATGTAGAAGTATTTAAATCTTGGATATGTTACAATAACTGTACAAAGGAATTAAAACAAGGTAAAATATAACCTAAACCTCAGCAGTAGATCCTCTATGATGTGCTTTTTCACAAGAGGACAGCTTATACTTTCTTCTTACTGGTGCATCTTACACATTTTATATCTCCATTTTATAACTGCTTTACTCTCTCAGGTCACAGACTGCTTCACTTTCACAACAATAACCAGCATGACTGCTGTTTGAAATTGTCTAAATTCGTAGTAGTGCAGGGTAATCACTGATAATCCTTGCAGAAGAGGTAAAGTATGGTGAGGTCATATGATGTTGTGCATTTAACTTGAGGAACAGCCCTGTTTATTTTGTTATTGTGAGGGAAATATGTAAAAACAGAGTTCCACTCTTATTTAATTACAAGGAATGAGGATGTATTTTTCATAAACAGCTTATTATTTCCATGCACTCTTATTGTTTTGTGAAAGTGCAGGCATACATGGTTCTGTGTCCCATTGACAAAGCAGCTAGACTCAAATATTGGCTTGATGCATCATGCCAACCCCCCAACCCCTGCTTAGTTTGTCACATCCACTGTAATGCACAATGTTGATGTTATGTCTGTCGTATAAACTGACCCAGCTGCTCTCTCATCTAGGATATAGATATAAAAAAGGTGAACGGGGCCCCCCAGTACGCCTTCCTGCAGTACTGTGACATTGCCAGTGTGTGCAAGGCCATTAAGAAGATGGATGGGGAGTACTTGGGCAACAACAGACTGAAGGTGTGCAGCTTTGTCCTTCCTTACTGCTTTTGTGACCAAGTTATTTCTACCCTTTTATCTGAATTATTCAAAATAATTAATATAGTAACTGTTAAGCTGCCTGCAGGTCATAGTGTTGCTACGTCCAATGCTGATTTTACACTTCTGGATGTTCTTACCCTCCTTTTATGCAGTTGGGCTTTGGAAAGAGCATGCCAACCACATGTGTATGGCTTGATGGACTTACCTCCAACATCACAGAACAGTACCTCACACGCCACTTTTGTCGCTATGGACATGTAGTCAAGGTAGAGGGTTCCATTCCACCTACTTTCTTGCTTGTTGTATTGCGTTCCTTCTGAAGCTGAGAAACTAAGACTGAGGGAATCTCCATTCCCGTCTTCTGCTGGCTTGACATGCTCACTGTGCCCTCCTCTTCAGGTTGTGTTCGACAGGCTGAAAGGCATGGCCTTGATCCTGTACAACAACATAGAATATGCGCAGGCTGCTGTCAAGGAGACCAAAGGCTGGAAGATTGGTGGAAACAAAATTAAGGTTGGATTTTGTTTTTTTTTTTTTTTAAATTTCCACTTGAATCCTGGGAACAACTTATGGGTTTGTAACTAACTGTGTATTTGTTAGTTGTAAAGGGGTGGGAATTGGCTTTCGGCATGTTTTTAAGTTTCGTCTTCATTATCACTGTTCTAGTAACGTTTCATTAATGAAGAATAAACTTCAGTATTTGGTAATCATTGTTTTTTTATTCAGGTCGATTTTGCCAATCAGGAGAGTCAGATGGCTTTCTACCGCTCGATGCAGGCATCTGGGCAGGATATTCGGGACTTCTATGAAATTTTATCTGAAAGAAGGTTTGTAACTTGCAATTTTTTTCCTTTCAATTGAAAAGTAGGATATTTAAACCTGACCTGATATATTTTGCAATTCAAAAATACATAGACATTTAATAACACAGTGTTTGCAGATTGTAGTAAGATGTTATTTAACAGTAATCACAATTTAGTTGTGCGTTTTAAATAACCATCATGTATTCATTTGGCACACTACATGTGGTGAATTTTACTAATAGAAGTATGTGGATTACTGTAGAAAGTATATGTTTTCTCAGACATGGCTTAGTTCTGTTCTCTTTTTCTTTGGCAGGGATGAGCGCAGGCCGCCTTATCATGAATTTTCAGCAGAGCGGGCGTACTATGAAAACGCGCGCACACCAGGCACCTATACAGAAGACCCTCGTCGCAAATACCCTGCTAGAAGCCGGGAGTTTTACACAGAATGGGACCCCTACCAAGGAGACTACTATGACCTCCGTTACTATGATGACCCTCGTGACTACAGGGACTACCGGGACCCTTATGAGCAGGATATTCGCAAGTATAGCTACCTACAGAGAGAGAGGGAAAGGGAGAGGGAGCGCTTTGAGACGGATCGTGAGCGCGAGCACGGCCGACGAACCATCGAACGAAGTCAGAGTCCCTCACATCCCCATCGCCCGCCCAGCCCTAGCGCATCCCCCTCTCTCTCTGAACGTTTAGCCAGCGATTCAGAGCGACACATATATAGCCGTTCTTCAGAGCGGAGCGGCAGCTGCAGTTCATTGTCCCCGCCACGCTATGAAAAGCCAGATAAACCACGGTCTGACCGATACAACAAAAATGAAAAACTGGAAAGGGAACGTCAGCTATTTGACATAGAACGTGGTGCCGGGGCTGAAAAGGACAAGCGTGCTGCACGGAAGGAGAAAGCTGACAAAGGGGAGAAAGGGGAGAAGTTGAAGCTGCGGAAGTTGAAGGTACTATCTCCCAGCATTCCTTCATCTGAGACAGACCCAGAACCGGACCGTGAATGCAGCCCAGACATAGGTTCCCGATGTAAAGGGAGCAAGATAACTACCAAGGAGAAGGATATTGGTGGAAAGGGACGCCTCGATCTGCCACCCTGTGTTGTGCAGCTAACACGAGTCAAAGAGAAGGAAGGAAAGATGCTAGATCAAGCTGGCAGTGATAAACAACGAATTAAGAGTGAGAATGACACAGTCCGGTCGCCACTTCCTCCCCTACCCCCATCTGGTGACCAGAAAGGATTAGCATCACGAGTAGATATTCAGAAAGGAGAGCAGTTGAAGCAGAGTAAGGTTCCAAAGGAAAAAGGATTAGCAACCCAGGTTGAAGTTGTTGAAAAAGAAAGTAAAATCAAAGGCAAAAAGCACACAAAATGTGAAATGGCCTTTGAAGTCATTAACTCCTCTGCAGATATAGAGCGACTGGCTGCAAGAAAGAGGCGATTTGGGGAAGCTGTTGGGAAAATGGACGGCCTTAAGAGGGGGAGCCAAGATGATGAACAGAGTAGACAGGGACAGAAGAAAGTGACTGACAATACTATGGCAAAAGAAACAGAATCAGATCGAAAAATGCTGCAGAAAGAGGCACTCAAGAGAGAGCATCACAAGGCTAAGCCAGAGATACTGGTCACCATCTGTAGCCCTAATGAAGAGCAGGACTCTGAGACTGTTCCAGTGGACATTGGGCTGAGCCTTGATCTACAGACACGACTCCGGGAACCATTGGATGAGGGCACAGAGTCCTTGGACTTTCCAAGAAGGAAGGCAAAGAACCGTCCCACCCGGAGGTTTTCTAATGATGGGAGCTTAGATCAAGATGACGTACAAGAACAAGAGCAACAGAACATCCTGGATCATGTCGAGCAGGGAGCGGTACCAGAAAAAGGCATTGGTGATGCTGAGGAGCGTCTTTCTATGGACATTGACCATACTCAGAGCTGCCGTAAGCAGATGGAACAGAATCGGCGACTACGTCAACAGCTGCAGGAGCCTGAAAAGTCAAACAAGCCTGACAGATCGCATGGCTCTGATGCTGAGGACTTTGATAGACGGAGCTTAGTTCATGAGGTTGGAAAACCGCCTCAAGATGTCACAGATGATTCTCCGCCTAACAAATGCAGCAAGCTAGAGGCTGTTGACATTGATCTCAATTTTAAGAGAGAACGCAACTATCGCAGCTCACGGCAAGCAAGCGAGGAATCTGAGAGAAATGCTCCTTCCGTGTCAAGACTGCGGCTTTTTGCTTATCACGAGGAAGAAGATGCTGCAGAATCACCCCGCTTGGTAGCTGCCAAAGACACAAAAGACTCACCAAAATCAGAATGCTATCCTCACATAGACATGTTGAAGTACAACTTTGATTTGGCAGCCAATAGGTTCCGGTCATCACAAACAGAAATGCCTAAATTAAAAGCTGCAACTCAGGGGTGTGAGGAGGATCTTCAGCAACGCTGGGAGAGCAGAATGAAACAAGAACCTCTGCGGCTTGAAATGTGCTTCCCGAGCAGCATTGTGAAACGTGAAAGCATCCGCAAACGTCTTGTGCAGGAATTAGAACCAGGTGAAGTACAATCAGATTCAGATGAAGATGTGGAGAACAAGCACCATTCCGCCAAGCCCTCTAGATCTCTTTCTTATCTTTTTAGGGAACGTGAAGAAAGACTGTCAGACCTCAAGCTGTCTGGCTCCCTAGAGAGGAACAAATTTTACTCCTTTGCACTGGATCAAACTATTACACCAGACACTAAAGCTCTGCTAGAGAGAGCTAAGTCGCTGTCCTCATCCCGAGAGGATAACTGGTCCTTCCTTGATCGTGACTCTCGCTTCACCCACTTTTCCAGCAGCAAAGATAAAGAAAAGATTGAGTCTGCGCCACGACCAATTCCCTCCTGGTATATGAAGAAGAAGAAAATCCGTACAGACTCAGAGGGTAAGCTTGATGACAAAAAAGAAGCCCCAAAGCCAGAAGAGCAGGAGCGGCAGGAGCTGTTTGCCTCTCGCTTCTTACACAGTTCCATCTTTGAGCAGGACTCCAGGCGACTGCAGCATCTTGAACGCAAAGACCAAGACATAGAACTGAGTGTTGGTAGACTTGCAGGGAGGCCAGGGACTGGTGATGGACAGCCTGCAGCAGGCGAAGTAGAACTTAGCCTGCAAGAGCCAATGGTGCTCTTCCATAGCCGTTTTTTGGAACTACAACAGCGGAAAGAGAGGGACCAGCAGCCCCGAAAGATGGAAAGAAGAAATAGTGTTGATATAAATGAAAGAGAGAAACCGCAAGATGGAGATCAAGAGGAACAGCTTGTGAAGGTGCTGAAGCTGACTTCAGAGGCAGACATTAAGCCAAGCAGTCCTGCTGAAGCGCCCACAATTTCACAGCCAGTTATGGTGCCCAGTGAAATGTCACCACCCTTGGAGAAACCTGCTGTTCTGACCCCATCTATAGAAGTCTGTGTAAAAGAAGAAAAGATAGAGTCTGAAAAACCTCAGGAGCAGGTCCCGTCTCTACCTGTTACAGAGAGTCAGTCTCCTGCCCCCATCAGTGTCATAACCCCTGATGCCTTTACTTCAGAAGCAGAAGCTAAAATATTAAAAGAGCAGTCATGTCAGTCCAAGGTTCAAGCTGAAAATGCTTTGACTGTGGAACATGCCTACCTTGACGTGAAGCCTCCTACACCGGGAGTTTCATTGAGCAGTTTGGAGCCAGAGTCTGACCTGTCGGAATTGCCCTGTTCTTCTTCTCCTAAACCTCAGGTGAACATGGAGATTGTGAAAGAAGAGGAGGCCCTACCAGAAAAATTGGAATCCCCAAACAGCATCATACTCCAGAAGCAAGAAGAGCCACAAGAAGCAGCACAGGTGCCAGTCTCCACAAAGGAGATAGAGGCAGTGCTGCCGACGCGAAAACCCTCCAAAAACAAAAGGGCCAAACCAGCCCCTGCACCACCGCAGGTCCCTGTGACCCAGACAAATGTTGCCGATAAACCAGCCATCCGGAAGAGTGAGAGAATTGACAGAGAAAAGCTAAAACGGGCATCTTCACCCCGGGGAGAGGCTACCAAACCAGGCTCTGATAACAAGACCACAGCACCCATCCATTCTACAGATGCAGAACAGGGCTATGAACTGAGTTTACTGCATGGCAGGACTCGGCGCAGAAATGTGCGGTCTGTCTATGCGACCCCTGTAGAGGATGACTCTCCTCAGCAGTCAGGGAGGGAGATCACTGAGCCTCCACGCCCTACACGTAAGCGATGTGCTGAAAGAGAACTGGCACAGCAATCGCAGCAGCCCCAGCAAGATACACTAGCTGCATCTACCACACCTAGGAGAGGACGCCCTCCTAAGACACGTCGGAGAGGGGATGATTTGTCACCAGTCAAAGGAGAGCCACAAAAAACAACAGAGGCAGACGACATTGATTGCAAAGAAGTGAACAGCAGCGGTGATATTGTTAAAGCAGAAGGTTGGCGTTCCCCCCGTACACAGAGAATGCAGCTTAATCAAGGATCTCCATCTGCAGGATCTGGACAGAGCCGGAAAGGCTTGAAAGCAGATAAACCTGAGAATACAACTCCATTATCCGAGTGCTCAAGGGGAGATCTGGTTGGTGTTCTGGAATCCACAGTTAGGTCAAAAGATGAAGCTCTTGAGCAAAGTGAGTTTGCAAATGAGGACATACAAAATACGATAATGCAGAAAGGAGAGAAAGACAAAGACAGTGCATGTCTAACAGAAAAGAAATTAAGTGAAGAGAAAGCTAGTGAGACATTGGATGCCCAAGGAATAGAAAAACAACTACCATCTGACAAGAGTGGAAAAACAAAAATTGCAAGACTGACACGTAACACCAAAATGGTGACAGAAGATAAATCCTTGAGCTTAAAAAATCTGGAGATTCGTCTGAGTGTGGATGACGTGAAGGGTGTGCTGCGCTCTGGAGAGGAGGAGTCCGAGTCCTTTGAAGCCTCATTGAAAAAGACAAAACCAGGTGTATCTGCAAGGGGAGAGCCACTATCACCACCCTTCTTCAAGGAGGCAACAGAGCTCAGCCCAGGGGACAAGGAAGAGGACTCATCAGAACTTGAGCCACCAGCTGACCCAGCTGCTGCTCTTTTGGCCCATCAGATGGAGTTGGAGCAGGCAGTAGAGCACATTGCTAAGCTCACTGTAGAACCCCCGCTTTCGCTGTATAAGGAACCTCCAGCCGAGCCACCTGCCCTGTTACCACCGGCCACAGTGACAGCAGACAGTGAAGCTGAAGAAGAGAAGCCTGCTAATCCTGCTAGTGAGACTGAACTTGAAGCTGCAATCTACTCCATCACTGCTGAAGCAGATGGTTTCACAGCTCCTTCTACCTACCCAGCACTCATCCCTGCACCAGATCCATTAGTTCTACCTTCTAACAATGAACCCATGGAGCCAGAGATGCGTATGGACATCAGACACATGATGGACACCTCACAAGGGATGGGTGGATTGATCGTAGACTCTAAGGTTGCAGAACCTGTAGCTGAGGCTTCTATTCCACCTGTTTCTAACCCTAACCCTCCAACACCCAGGAAAGGTGGCAAAGTTAGGCTGAAAGCTCAAAAGAAACCAAAGACCCGGCGGGCTAGTGTTAACAAAAAATTGGAAACTACAGAGGAGGTGGTGTCAGATCGCGATTCTTCCCGAATAAAGATGCCAGAGTCAATCCCAGATGATCCGCATACTATTAACCCCAAAGCTGGGTCTGTCTCTTCTGCAGCAGCTGTTGTCACTACTGCAGCCTCTTGCAAGCAGGAAGTGGGGTGTGCAACTGTAGAAGCTGTCAATACTCCTAAGGAAGCTGAGCAACCTGTGGTGGAACAGCCAGAGCCCCAGGAATCTGCCTTTCACTCTGGTAGTAGTAAATTACAGCAGCAGTCGTCAGATCCTAAATCTCCGACCCTCATACCTTCTCCGACTCGCCTAAGTAACTCTCCACCCCGCCATAGTAGACTCCCTGCATCACTACAGGACTGGAATAATCGACCTGAGGATAGCACAGCACTTCCTACAGCTGCCTCTCATGTATCTGCTGCTGCCCCTTTGGCTCCGAAAGCAGCTACAGTGGGAACTCCTGGTAACCCGCCCTTACCCCCTGACACAAAGGCATCTGACATTGACTCCAGTTCCTGCACCCTGCGCAAAATTCTTATGGAGCCAAAGTACATATCAGTTTCCAGCAACTCTGCTTCCAGCAAACTGCTGACAACCTCGCTAAGGGACTCACGCATGTCGGAGAATGACAGTTTGTCTGAACCAGTCACTGTCAAGTCTTCCCTGGCTGAAGAAAGGCCATTGCCTGTGACTCCTCAGCCCACAGTCCAGCCACTGCCTCCACCCCCTACCTCTGAGATGGAGCAGACATACACTGAAAAGATGGTCAATTCTGTAATTTCCTCTACAGCAACTTCTGTTATTAGCCGCATTCCCATGCCCTTTGATTCTGAGGAGGCGCCACGCATTACCCTGAGTAACCGCAACTCTGGGATCACACTGCAGAAGCAGAAGTATTGGTCTGGCATGAATGAGAATAACAGGATCCATCAGGGACTGCTTGTGGATGAAGATGGGAGCAGTGGACGAGCTGTGGTCGAGAGCGTAGCCTTTAGCGTGGGCTCCAGCCCTGGCCTGAGGGTGAATACCTCTGAAGGTGTGGTGGTTCTGAGTCACTCAGGACAGAAAACAGAGGGACCTCAGCGCATCAGTGCCAAGATCAGCCAGATTCCACCAGCCAGTGCGGTTGACATTGAGTTTCAGCAGTCCGTGTCTAAATCACAGCTCAAGCAGGAACCACTCACTCCTTCCCAGCTTCCTGCGTCCAAGGCCTCCCAGGTGTCCGTGGGGTATGGTCACAGTGGTGGAGTGTTGGCTGGCCAACCTTACAATGCTCAAGCTGTCATCTCTAGCATTAAGCAAGAAAGTTCTTGCACAGATAGGTCTGATTCACCATACCATTCTGGGTCTCAAGGTAGCACCGTGAAGGTTCTTTCTCAGTCCATTGGCAACCCTCAAGTTCTGATCTACAACCAGGCCATCATACAACAGCAGCAAAATATTAAGAAAGGGGTGGTAAGTGAATCCATGAAAGTTGAGTCGTGTAAGCCACCCCAGGTTTCTAACTTAAGTCCCGTGATGAGTCCCCACCATTCTTCTCTTGCTGGAAACCATGCGGTATCCAGTCCTGGCACCCCTAGCGACAGAACTGTCCCACACCTAAAGCAAGAGCCACACTCTCCCCGAACATCGGGCCACTCGCCGTCTCCTTTTCCCAAGGTTTGCCCACCGAGCAGCTCTGTGTCGCCTATTGGAACCTCTGTTGTCCTTGGTCCAGGTGTACCTACGATATCTCAGTTTGTCCCCAGCGTTCATCACCCAGAGCAGTCTGTTATTATGCCTCCTCATAGTGTCAACCAGTCTGTTTCACTCGGTCATCTTTCTCAAGGTGAGGTAAGGCTGAGCACCCCTCCTGTCTCTGGGATGGGCTATGGGATGCGCCCAGACTCCCTGGCCTCTCCACGGTCTGGGCCACAGCAGCGGTCGAGCACTCCTCAGCCAACAAGCATCAGGGACATTGTGCTGCAGCCGCCCACGGGTCCTGTTGGAACAGGGGGTGGCAGTGGGACAACAGAGGAGGACGTCAGACACTTTCAAAGTATCCGGAGGTCATCTGCGCCCCAGATGCAGCCAGATGTAATGGTCATGTCCACAGATTACCGTGGACTGCACCACGGAGCTAGCTTGTATGGCCTTGCTTCCCGGGACGTGCGAATCCTCATGCACCACCAACTGGGTGAACACCAAAGCCCTGAGGCACGAAGAGCTCATACCCCGGAAATGGCCTCTGCCGTTTCTTCCAACAGCGTCTCATCCTGCAATTCCAAAATACCCCCTGTTGGAAAAGGCGCTACGCAAACAGGAAAGGAGACCCAAAAAGCACTGGAAGTGAAAATGCCACAGTCTTCTCATGCCGAAAGCAGGATCATGGGGGTGCACCCTCAGGTGCCTGTTATGGTCTCCTCTCAAGGGGTGCAGCTTATGCACCCGGGGGGTGCTGGCTCTTTTGCAGAATACCAGGCAGCGGTGTACCGCGACATGCGGGGGTTCCACTCCCAGTACACTGCTCACTCGACAGTGGGGATGAATCTCCCACCCAGGAGTATTACTCCTTCGCAAGTGAGTCACGTTATTATTTAGTGAAACACTTCTGATATTTTACTAGAATAGTTTTTGCAAACATGTGTGTTTCAGATTAATTGGTTAGTCCCAACTGCCTGTAGTGTGTGTGTGTGTGTGTGTGTGGTTCTCCTGCATCCCATCCATTGTGTATTCTCTTTTTCCACGATGGAAATTCGACCTCTCGCAATTTCCTGGGAATCTGTCTGATGAGATGATTTCAGGGTTTGTATTAATGTGATGTGAGGAATGTCTCCACTTTAATGTGCCCTCTTGTTCTCCGCTTGGGTTTTCAGGAGGCTGAGCACAGCCATCGGAGTATCGCCTTAGCGGCAGTTGGAGGTGGGGCAGACCTCAAAACAGAAGGGTCACATCACCGACACACAGCCTCAGTGGATCCCTCACATGTCCCTCGGGCTCAGGGGGAGGCAGGGTCTCCATCGTATACCTCCCCAATTGCCGTTTCCCACAAACCAGAGACTCCCGTACAGAAAGGAACTTTGTCTCATCTGTCCTCCCCGCCGCCGTTGTCCGGCTCCATGCAAACGCGCACAGAGAGCAAGCTGGAGCACTCGGTGCCGCGATCTATGGACATGGTGCAGCTTCTTAAGGTGAGACTCAGGCAGATATCGCCATTTAGAAGGGAGATTAATTGTCAAGGTAGAAGGAAGTGGAGCAGGGCATTTTAAAAAGAGTGAGAATATCCGTGGATCACGGGAGAAAACGTTTGGCAGCTTAACCATCTGCATGTTAATCGGTTTGTCCTGCTTTGTTCCCTCCTGAGCAGAAATATCCCATCGTGTGGCAGGGCCTCCTCGCTCTGAAGAACGACACAGCCGCTGTCCAGCTGCACTTTGTTTCGGGGAACAACGTGCTGGCACACCGCTCGCTGCCGCCGCCTGAGGGAGGGCCTTTGCTCCGCATTGCTCAGAGAATGAGGCTTGAGGCGTCGCAGCTGGAAGGCGTGGCCCGCAGGATGATGGTGGGGGGCCCTCTTTTAACCCTCAGTAGATGAGAAGCACACATGCCTGAGTAACCTTTTTGTTTATTATGCACTGATTAGTAAACTTTAAGCCCATTATGACCGCATGTCTTACTACAGCAACCAAACTTTGTTCATAAAGTGAGCTTCTGTGTGGGTGTTTAGGTCGAGAGCGACTACTGCCTCCTGCTGGCCTTACCCTGTGGACGGGACCAGGAGGACGTTCTCAACCAAACCCACGCCCTCAAAGGTGGCTTCATCACTTACTTACAGGCCAAGCAGGCTGCCGGCATCATCAACGTCCCAAACCCCGGGTCCAATCAGGTAACAGCGCTGTGTCCCCCTCTGCCTGCCTGTGTACTACATGTGTGCTGAAATACATGTTTGTGTCCCTTGCTGATGTGTAGGAGGGAAACCAAAATGTCCAGATGTTGCCCAAAAAATACTTAACGTTTCTGTACGCTGCTCTTGTGCTCTGCAGCCGGCCTATGTGCTCCAGATATTCCCACCCTGTGAGTTTTCGGAGAGCCACTTGTGCCGCCTGGCTCCGGACCTCCTCAGCAGCATCTCCAGCATTTCTCCGCACCTCATGATCGTCATTGCATCAGTGTGACACCACTAGATCCCAGCACCTCCAACTGGCAAAACGCTGAGAACCGCAGCTTGTAGGAACACTCTCGCAGCCGGGCCACATTACTGTCCTTTTCCTTACAAGTGGATCAGTCATTGCACTATGTTGGAGTATTTAAAAAAAAACTGCAGACTCTACACACAATGCGAAGAATAAAAACTGACACATTCTGAGCTGACAGTTCTCAGCACAGGAGGAAACTTCCAGTCACTCTGTCAGCTGTACTTGTACTGCTACTACTGTTGTCCCACCTGTCAACCTGCTGCTGCTGCTTGGAGAAGGACGGCGGTCTTATCCGACACAGCTCTGGCCCCAGGAATACACAGCTCCTCCAGTTGTACACTTTATGCTTTATGCATATATCAGCAGTGGGGCCACCTTGGCTTTCATCTTCCACACTTCCAGTGTTTGGGGCTGTGAGCCTAAGCTGGAGGAGGAGCTCCATCAGATCCCAGGAGCAACAACATCGCCTCAGTCCAGAAGAGCGCAGTCCTTGGAACAACAAAAATACGGCGCCGGACCCTGAACCTCCCAGGCCCCTGGTAGGAGGAAAGTTGTCCCCCACAGGAGAAAACTGAGTAATGAGGGATTTTTATAAATATATAAAGGTTAGATGGGACCTTGAGAACCTTGTAAATATTATAAATATTTAAAGAATTAAACATAATTCTGGGAGTTATTAACTTGCCAGCGGTCCTGGAAGTAGGAGGGAGAGAAGAACCGGAAGCTCCCAGCAGTGATGTTCACCAACATTTTGTTTTTACAGAAATCTGTGCCAAAACATCTTTTCAGAGGAAAACTAAAAGCAAACCAGAAGACTGAAAGGAATTAAAAATCAAATCTTATTTTCATACTTGACTTTGTATTTGTCACTCTCTCACTCACATAAATACTTCTTAATCAACTGTCTTGTTGAAGGGTTTCTTTTAAATCTGTTCTGCCTTGATTTTATTTTCATTCTGGAGAAAAGTGATACGGATCCATTCTGTACGTCGTTTTGTTTACATGTGCACTTTTGCAGTTTGATGAACATTTTTCCCATCCACTTTTTTGCCTTAGTGTACCAAACCCCCCCTCCCCTCCCCGTTTATGGGTCTGTTCATTCCAGAGGAGGTCTGTGGACACAGAGCAGCAGCTACACCAGCTTTAGAGCTGACAGTGGCACACAGGGCTGGAGAGAATGTTGGAAGCTGAGCTGAGCCAAAATGTGATGAGTGAACTCTACCTCCCCCTACTGGCGCCTCGCCGAACTACGCTGTCAGTTCACCCACGTCTCCTTGAAAAGTCTCTTTTGTCAGGGTGGCTTTGTTTTGTCAGACAAAACAAAGCAGTCTGAAACAGACGGAACTGAGTGTAAACTGATGCAGAAAGCCAACCGCTTCAAAGTTTTGTGCTGTAAATATTTGTACGACTCCAGGCTGACAACGTTCATGGTACCGTTGAAAGCACTTATAATTTTGATACATAAACAAAATACCAAAACAAACAAAAGCTACAGAAGAAAGGTCTTAAACTTTGTCCTTAGACATATCTCATTTCGTTTTAAGTGTATTTTATTGTTCCTCTATGAGGTCATTTCTAAATGTTTTGTAAAATAAAACATTGGTTTACACTTAATTCCAGCGATCATTAAATGATCATTGACTACATTTTTCATTTTAATTGTTTGTCAGAAGCGGAAGTATTAAACTTGAATGTTTACACTCTGGACGCATTTTATTAGCATTTAGAACATTTAGCAGGAATCCTAACAAAAGGCAAAATAAAAAGGATTTGCTGGTGCTGAAGCTATGTGGTTATAGAGCAGCGGGTTAATATTTGCATGACTCTGAGGTAAAACTACATCTCCTGCAATCTGTTCCTGAAAATGTATCTGATAGCAAATTGTCTGAGTGAGGGAGCCATTATTGTGAGTGGAAAAGTGGTCATGTGTTCCCAGCTCTTCTCAAAACCCACAAACAGTTTTCCAGAAATATCACAAAAACACGTTAAACACCTACAGTCCACCAGGGATTTCTTCACATGCATTGTCCACCTTCTCAGAAGACATTTTCACTTAATAATGTGGGGAGGATGACAGCAGTAATGCACAACATGTCTGAACAGGAGCACGAGACACAATCCTATTGGGAGAAAAGCCGAGACACGACTGCAGCACATTGGAATTTTGTGCTGAAAACCTCAGGCCCTGAGTTGTTCCTTTGGGGAAATTTCCACTTCTGAATTGATCAGCTGTACTGTTTTTCTTCCATTTACATTTATTGATTTACCTGATGTTCTCATATAATGATTTACTTTGTTGGGCTACTTACACCGACGGGAGGGTTACTGCATCAGTGCCGGATAAGTACATCGATCACAACAGCTTTAATGACTACTACGATCACCTGCTGTCCCAACAGGAACACAAACTAAAAAGTTAAAGGCTAAAGTGAGACAGACTGTTTGTTCACTTTTGCTTTATATCCTCTATGTTATAAAAGTACCGCATTTTATAGTCTTCTGTGTTCCTCTAGTGTTAACAGCATCAGCCATATTTGTCTTTTAATAACTGTATTTCAACTTTTTTATAGAGGTGTTGCAAAATTAGGTTACTGTAAGGGCAGGTTTTTCAGCAGGGGGACAGTATTGGTGTGAGATCAGACACAGATAATATTTTCTGGAAAACAGAAGTGAAATTACAAGTTGTTACTCATGGCTCACAACACCCAGCATCTGTACCATCTGAGCAGTTTTTCGCTTAAAGTAGCCTAAGTGTGTGTGTGTGTGTGTGTGTGAGTTAGAGCAAGAAAGCCTGGGCCCTGCAATGGCACTGACCAGCCACCAAACATGAAGGGATGAACCTTTGTCTGCTCCCATAGTTGATGTCAAGGGAAAAAATGTTTTGAAAAAGAATATTGACAATGAGGAATACTACGATCACTGCAAGTCATCTTCCACTGTGACACGGGGAAAATTAAGGTTTGGAGTTAATCAGATTTTCTCGGGGAAACTGATGGCTACATGTAACTGTACTGAAGGGTGGTAAGGAAACTGGAGATGTTCTACTCTGGCCTTCACTCCACATGCGCTTATAAACTCTGCACAGAAAACACTGTTTTATAGCTGTCACACATTTTTAAACGTCTTCTTCATACTACAGTCTGATCTTCCACCTGTCTGTTGCGTAAAAAGTATATTGTTGGAGTTTGACTCGGTTTGCGTTTATCCAGCCGACGGGGGCAGCGCTGCTCCTCACCAGCTCAACTGCAACACATTCCTGTCAGTTTGCTCACATGTAAATGCCAGATGCGTCTCAACATGCTTGAACAATCATCACGCTAAGCTTCTCAGTGCATTTTTAAAAAAATAATTTTGGCATAATTTGCTGTTGCTTTTTGTCCTTCCTGACAGATTATTAAATTGATACCATTATAGATGGTGCCAGAGGTAGCAATAATCTCTGCTGCTGCACTGAGCCACTGACAGCACTTCTTCAGATCTTTTTCATTAAATGACAGATACTGGTTTGATCTTTGGGAAGTTAGACTCTGCTGGTTAAGGGCTTGGAACACTTGCTTTATAGATGCCGTGGCGTTTCAGAAACACGGCCCATAAACAAGCCAATAAAGGTTCCCATGTGCTGTGCAGTCTTCCCTAATAATCGCGGGGGTTAGGGGCGCAAGACCCTCCGCGAATGCGGAAAACCGCGAATAACTAGGCTCCCCTAACCCTTTACTGTATTTATAATAAATTTCTGTATGCATGTGTGGTAGTAAATGATAAAATAGATTAATAAAACATATTTTATGCATTTATGACTTACTAATTTTTTAATTTTTCTCTTTACATACGCGCGTCGTTTGCGATTTTTCGCAGTTCGCCGCAAATCTCCAAAAGATTCCCAAATTAAGTATCGATGGCGAACCGGCGAATAACGGAATCCGCGAATGTCGAGCGACGGCTGTGTTTCCCCGAATTTCCAAGTGTTCTTGGACAGGTTGACAGGTTGTAATAACCCCGCCGACCGCCTGGTGTCGCTGTACTCGCGAATCTCACCAATCTTCATGCCTCTTGCGCCACTTCTAAAATTCGGCTCAGGAGATGCTTGATGTAAGACGGCCACACGTGTCTAATATATATCATTCCTTGATGTGACCATGCCTGACAACTTCCAGCTGCATCCAGTTGTTAGGGAAAAACAGGCTTTGACTAAAACCGATGGTTTGCAGAAGGAATGTTCCGCAACATTTAACGCAAACAGTTCATTTGCTGAGGTTTGCAAAAACTGCTGGATGGATTTTCAAAAATGCAGTCTTTCAGTTCAGACATTGAAAAAATGTCGTGGCCTCCTTTTATATCAGGCTTAATCCACCTCCACCCTTATGTACGTGGTCAGTTAAGCAAGAGTGGAGTTGAGGTTCATGGGAAACATCAGTATTGCTGACTACCAAAGAACCCAGACATGTTACTGGATGTTGTTAGACTTGTATTCTGGTCAAATTCCACACATTTGCAGCTCTAAGCTGCCATAAATATGGTTTCTTTTGTCTGATTGTCACATGGCTTTATGACATCCTCCATACCCTCTGTACCCTGCATTTGGACACACAAAATGAATAATAGTCAGTTTTATTAAATTCTTGTGTCTTATTTAAACTTTCATACATTTATGCATTTGTGCTGTGGTCTGATCACGTACAAAATGCAGAATTCAGGGGTTCACATGCGCACACACACACACACGATTGCCAACATTTAAGGTACATGAGGTCTACAGACCACAAAGAGCAACAATGTTTGGATGTTGGCTGTCTGGTGTCTTGTACTCTGTTTGCTGTGATGCTGTTTGCTTGGAGTGTGTTCAGGAGTTCAGTCTGAAGGGTGACTTTAGCAAACAGGGCAGGAACTCTCACAGGTGGTGCAGGGCAGAAGGGGCCTGGTGGCAGGGACTTCATCTCGTGCAGAGCAATGGCCTGTAATGCTGCAGGTGCAAGTCAGTGTGTGTGTGTGTGTAACATTATGGGTGTTTGTGTTGAAGGGCAGGGTAAGGGCAGTTGAACCAGCTGGGCACCATTTGTACTACCCCACCAGTGCCAGGTATTACACAGGTTCCCCCACAGGTCAGGTGGGCCCCTTACGGGGGTCAGTGACTGCAGAGGTGCAGCCAGTCATGGCTTCTTAGAATCTGTGAAGTCATTTTCAGCTGGTGCTTATTTATACCTGAGGATTTAGTTGATTTGCATCAGCTGCTGTCAATAGACTGGACTTTTCTGCACTTTCTTCCTGACAACCACACTGGCCATCTGGTTACTCCAACAACATTGAGACGTCACTTTAATGGACAAGTACGTTTGCACTGGGACCTTGACCATCAAAAAGTGCTTGCTGATACTGGACGGATGGATATTTCACTGGACAAAAGTCTTGCTGCATTTGCTGTAGGAGCTGCCCTAACGTCAGGAAACAGATGACAGAGATGTTCCTTTGAGTCCAAGCTGGCAGCGTGTTTTACGGTGTGTGACGTCACCGTTTACTGCTCTCCAGTTCCTCGAACCACAAAGATGTGCAGCTTTAGTAGTGATAGTGTCACAATAAATAGTTAAAGTGTGGACTTTCTAGAAAAGTGCAATTTTGCTTGTGAAAATGCTTTGGAGTTTCTGTCTCAGATTCTTTCTGGGGGGGTCTGATGGCTTTGCACAACTCACGCCGCAGACCTTGAAGAGACCGTTTTTCATCGTATGGGGTGGGATAAGGTGGAAAGATGTATGGGCTGGGAATGTTATTTGGAAAGTATTATTTTACAGGCACTATTGTCTATGATCAGGTAGAACCCATCTTCTTGCAGCGAACCTGTCCAGAGCTCACATACTCTGGACCTGCTTCAACTCCTTGATGTTGTAGGGGCTTCAACTCTTTCAAAAAGGTTCTCAGAGCACATCTCTTTCCCACCTACTTTCCTGCAGGTCCACAGTACGTCCAGCCATCCATCCAGCCACCCTGCTGTGTGACGTGGATCACATGGTCACCTCTGCATTTCCAATGAGTTCACCTGAGCTGAGCTTTGAGAACCGCATGTCGGCTGCACATCTGCATCCCTGTTTGCTGTGAAAAGCATTTTTGTTTGTTCTGCTAAACAAATTTGGTCGTCCCTCAATTTTCGGGCCTAATTGTTTCACGGAAAGTCAGTGTAAATTGAGACACTATTCCCATTTCATCTTATGGGGCAAATTGTAATGTGTTCCAGCCCGACCCAAAACCCCCAAACAATTTCTCCAGATTCCACCAGAACACACTTACATGAAGTAAGAAATAACACTAAGCTGCAAGTATTTAGGAGATTTTAGCACGACGTGATCGAAACAAATAAAACAGTTTTATTGACAGCCAGGTGTACAAAAAGCTTTCTTGCCCTGCAAATCCCCCAGAAATCTGTTTTTCCCCCATTTTTTTTCTATTTCTCCCGTCAGTCATAACTTGTTCTTACCGTATTCACCTATGTAGAAGAGCACTAAATGTTACTGTAACTATTACTGCAGAACAGCACTAAATGGACACCGCTGCACGCAGGGGCTAAGAATGGATTTTTTTTTGCCTGTTTTTTGGCTGGAATGCATTGTATAGAGCTGAGTGGCATGTATTTTGAGACCCAGTATTAAGAATTAAACCAAAAACGTGTTCTTCAAAAATGTGCCTGGTGAGTGCGTGTAAATGAGCAGATAGCTGGGAACGTAAATGGAAACGCCAGTAACCAATGTTTCTTTTGGCTTGACTCTGGACTGAAATGGTCTGAATGCCCTTGTTTCTGGTCTGCTGCTGAGCTGCACTGTTTTCATTCTTTTTGCAGATCAGACCTGAAATTGCACCTGACCAGAGAGGTAGAGATTAGCCCGGAATGTACTAGATCCCTGTAGGAATCATGGGAATTCCATTGAGAAAGTCTCACCATGATCATGACACTGCTGGAGGCAGATCCAGCCTGAAGGCCTCTGGTGACTGATCTTTTACCTGGACTAGGCCTATCTCTGAGCTCACCTTCTCTGCCCACCCCCTTCCAAACCACCTCCCTTTTTCTGACACTATCAGATCCATTCATTGTACATGTAAACATAAAATACAAACGACTGCTTCTGTTTTCGGATCGACGCGAGATCCACTCTTCCCAACTGTTTGCACAGATGAAGAGGCAGTTGGAGATGTGAGCGAGTTGTTCTGAGGGTGAGGCTGAGAGGACCCTTGAAGGCCATAATTCCTCATGCGAAACGCAGAATCGCCGCTAATGTAGAGGAAAAGAGGAAGCCGAGTGTGATTTAGGGTGCCGGATAGGAGCAGGGCAGGGCGGGTGAAGAATGTTAATTGACACTCTAGAGCCAGTGTTAAAAAGGAGGGACTGAGGAGAAGAGGGAGTAAATAAAGATGACGGGGGGGAACGAAAACCCAGAACTCCCCACTTTAATAACAGGTTTTGCCCTGCGACCGAGAAATTCTGTCACACATGCATACAGACACACAAACTTCAGGGAAATGGAAAAGGAGAGAAAAAGCACATTTACGGCTCAGGCGTGCAAAAAGGCATTTTGGAAAAAAACAAAACCAAACAGAAGGTATGGAATGGCCTAGTCTGTGCTGAGACAGTGTGGCAGGACCTGCAAATGTAGCTGAACTAAAGAGGTTCTGTATGAAACAGTGGGCAGAACAGAGACCCCCAGCGAGGTAACAGCTGGTCAGTGACTACGGGAAGCATTTCATTGTAGTTATTGCAGCTAAAGGCGACACAACCAGGGAAAATTATTTTTTTCACACCCGTGATGCACATTTCATTCCTTTCCCCACCAAGGAAATGGCATAAAAACATCACCGTGTCACTTTTACTTTCTCAGTCTTCATCTGTCTACTGGCACGGCAAACAAAAAGACGCTCAAACGCTAAAAACCTGCAGGAATAGAAGAAACTAGAAAGGTGCAAATATGTCCTGACAGCACTGTGAGTCTCATGACTTCCCAAGCGGTCGAGTAAAAAATAATCAGATGTTGCAATGGGATCCGTTACACGGAAACCCAAATGCAGTTGACATTCTCATCCTGCTGATTCACACCTGAGCTCATTTACATTCCATTAACTCACCCAGGTAAGTAGCACCATGGGAAACCCCACGAGGGCCTTTCAGCCTGTGTGTTTGCATACAAGACGATTGAGGAACTATTGATTTGCAGGGACACGCCTGAGGACGGCGGTTGATTCCGCAACAGCTGCCGTTGCTACTAATGATCCCTTTGGTGTCGGGCAGCCTCTCCGCCCTATCGCTTCTCACAGGTCCGTCCTGGACCGCGACCACAGAGTGTGTGAAGGAATGTGGGCGGTGTGGATGTCAGGTCAAGCATCTCACCCCCCCTGCCTGCTTCCAGCTCCCTGCCACATCTTCCTCTCACTCTGACTCAGTCAGTCCTGCTGCTTGAGACCAACTGGTGGGTAAAGAAGGGAAGATAAACGAAATCGAATTCTTCACAATACCTGTTATTTCTGAGCAGCTTTGCAGTTTCAGTTTAACTTTCTCTATTTATACATGACTGTAGTTCACTTTCGGACTTTCTGTTTTAAGCAGCGTGTGAAGAGTTCTTGGTTTTTATATAAATAAAACTTCTGTTTTTAAATCAGTAAAGTGCTAAATCATGCTGGTTCCTCCCTGTCCGGTGGCTGGAATGGAAAAGGCACAGGAATAGGACTGAGAAGCGAGAGCAGCGCAAGGCTGTAATCGCGTTGGACTTCGGTGAACCAGGGTGGTGAGCAGGAAGGGAAACTATGCGCCGCACCGTGTTGCGCTCCAGCTGTCTGTAGCGGCGGAAACATCCACCTCCATCACTCACACTCGGTCTGTGAAATAAATGAGCTACATCTCATTCTGGAGATCTGTTAGCAGCACCTTTGCCCCGTTTTTCCTTCACATTTGTTTTTGGCCGTATCAGCGCAAGAGGTTGAGGGCAGCGGTGTCCTCGTCCGTCCTCGTCGGCGTGGGTCTTCCTTCCTGTCTGCAGCTGCCATGACAGCCCATCCTTCTCTGCTGCACGCCACCGAAAGCCTCACTTTTCTCTCATCACGGAGGGGTGCTTTTTAAAAAACAGACCCAGTTTGTGCAGAAAACATCCTACTTAGATGACATTTTTCACATCTTATGCTCAGATAATTTATTTTGACCTGGAAAAACTTTTCATACGCTTGAATACGCACAGGAAAAGCATCATTATTTTCCCTGCTTTGGGTCCCTGGGAGGATGCGCTCAGTGGGGCAGTGTAGTGTTTACAGCTGCCACCTTGTGCTTGAAGACCAGTTCCTGCTGTTGTTCCCTTGAGAAAGCTGGTCACTCCGAATTGCCCCAGTGAAGACTCACCAGGTGTATAAACAGGTAACCCTTTGGACAAAAGCATCAGCCAAATGGGTGAATGTAAACGTGCTTCGCTCTGGTCAACTCACAGCAGAAACAGGTAAAATCAGGTGGCACCTGTAGGAGGCGCTGCAGTCAGTACACCTGCTTCAGTCAGCTGAGGACGTGGCTCTCGCTCCGGTCTCCTCTGCATCATCCAGTGGGGGCCCAGTACTGCAGCCTATTTGATCCCTGGTCTTCCTGGGAGAGCGGGGCAGAGCAGAGAGCAAAACAAACAGGATGTGCAGTGGAGCAAAGCTCCAGTCCACAGACTTCCACAAGCAGATGGACGCATTTATGCCCCACCTCAATTGTTAGTCATCCTCATTCTTTTGTATTTACTCTGTTTCATCTCTCTGACCACCCTTTCATTTTCACCACTCAGTTTTGCCCCTTTAATTTTGAGAGAACGGCTAATCAAGGCAAAAACGCAGATTATTTTACCGGCTTCTCAAATTCTGCATGTGTTTGTGCTCATTCGGGTGGCAGAGGGACGTGTTTGGTCGGTCTGTGTTGGGGTCGTGGAGCCACACCCCTCTTTGGCTTGAACCTTGGGCCACCTGAGAACTGTTGGTTCGAGTCTCAGCGAATATAGCTGTAGTATCGCTGAGGGAAGCAAACTGTTGCTTCAGTAAAATAATCAGTTCTGTAAGCTGGCATTTCTTTAAGAAATTAACCTTGAAAAAATCAGCTGGCTGAGGTGTTAATAAGAGTATTTTTGGTTGAGCATCATTTATCAAGTGTAAACAAGTACTCGTGCCAGTGCTGTAAATGCAAGTTTGTGGCTGATTTTAGCCAGTAGAAAACAGACGGTCTCTGAAAAAAGACTCATAATAAGTGTCTTGTCCTAAAAGCTAGTGGTCATTTGACTGGTTCCCTGCAGATTCTATCAGGTGGGGGTCTAATGTGACCAGACATTAGAATGAAACATGAGGAGAGATGGGGTTGGTACAGATACAGCGGACAACCGCTGGCCCCCCAATGCATACAGGTCACAAAAGCTGATATTTAATTTCTATTTGTTAGCCTCTGAGTGGGAAGTTGGAAAAGACAGAAACAGAAATGAAGGAATTCTGCAGGGATGCAGTCATCCAGGCGTCACTGAGAAAATGAGAGTGAGGGTGAACGGCTGAATAGCGGGGTTTGCAGGGGTTGGGCGGAGGCATCAGCAAGGAGCACCATCCATCCAACCATCCATCCATTAACATTACCCACTGTATCCTGGTCAGGGTCATGGTGGTCTGGAGTCTTTCCCAGATTCATTGGGTGCCAAGCTGTGAAACTACACCCTACAACTACATTCTTCCTGAAGACAGCAAAATTCGACAACTTCTGGTTGGCAGGACTGTCCAGCTGTCTGTGTTGTTCTTCACCGGCTCACTAATGTTGGGCTTCGGCTCACACGTCTCCAGGCTGTGGTGTAATTTGGTCCGTGGTCAGTTTTCCCCCTCGGAACCCGTTAGGTTCAGTAACCAGTTATGTGCAGAACTACAGAAAAAATTAAAGGGAAGCAAAATCGCGAGAGTAAATGAGACACGTGACAGGTATTGTTCCACAGGTACAGTACACAGAACCCAGTACAGAGTACACAGTACCCAGAACACAGGACACAGTACGCAGTACACAGTATACAGTAACAAGTCCACAGAACACAGTACTCAGTACCCAGTACACAAAATAACTTTTCGTGTCTGTACCCATTTTTTTGAAAAGTCTTGCTGACTTCCACTTCCCTCAACAATGGCTGAGAAGTTACTTTAACAAAGATGCAGGCAACATCATTTTTCCTCATATTTATTTATTCCTATTCGTTTCCAGGAGTCATTTAAAAGTCATTTTTTTCCACCACTTGAACATTTCAGCTCAGCACAAGAGAGCTTCTGCAGCCTTTGCCCTGTGAATCACACCCCTCTTTCTGTGGCTCTGTGTTCTTTCTGAGACATTTTGCTGCTGAATTCCATTGTGAATTTGAATAGAATGATAACAATAGCAGCTCTAGGCCTTGAACTCAGAACCTGCTGCTGCCGTCGAAAGGACTGCCAAGCAAGGTCTGTAACACAAAGCAAAGCGCTACCGTTTCTCACACACACCTACGGCAAAACATGACCTCCCACTTCCTGGGACCAGCCGGGTTCCCACTGTGCTGGCTGAGATGCTGGTTGTTGGCCAAGGCTGGTGAGAACGTGCAGAGACATGCTGCTTGCCTGCAGGTGCTCTCACACCTCAACACCATCCAGCACACATACTCATGCACATGCCTGCAGCAACCAGCTCCTCCCTTTCTTTCCCAGCACCCATCACCTTCACCGACCACACTGCTGCACTGGGGTCACCTTTACAGAGCCCTTTCTCCACCCTCTTTTCCTTCACAAGTCCTCCTCTGCATTTCCATGCCTGCTTTGCAAACGTGTCTGGATTTGCCGATGCCCCACCCTGGTTTTCCAGCAGGTTTCAGTCCCACAGTTCTGATACATACGACATTCCGCAGAATGTCTCTAATCTCCTTCCCTTAGCGGTGTTGTGAACTTTTCTGGCTTCACGTTGAACCTGTTCCTCATTCTGTCACTATTAACCGCAGCCGTCATTGTTCTTGTTAACTCTGCTTCATGGAAATCTGAGCTCTTCAGGAGTGTCAAGATGGGGTGTCTTCTCAATGAATGGCAAAAGTTGAAGAATTGAACCGAATTGAAGGTTGCATCTGGTTGTCTATCCATTCGCATTCTAACCTCTCCCATCCAGCTCCGGGTCAGTGTGATGTGAACTTTGTAGTCCATCACTAAGTCACTGTCCCACACAGGGTTTATGGCTGGAATCCCACCACATTCAGGACAGGACGCTGAGGCTGCGTTTGCAGTGGATGTCATCATCCTGTGGTTTCTGGGGAAGAAGAGGGTGGATTCTGAGAGGAAGGATATTGCAGCCCAGGGCAAGATGGCACTGCTGGATTAGCTTTGAGTCGGCGAAAAAATGCACAGGATGCGCCCGCAGGATGTGTGAGATGGAGGAACATCCGGCCTTCACTTTCTTCCTATAACTTTGGCTCTTCAAGTGATTTTGACCTTCGGCCTTTTTCACGTCACATCAGCGTTGTGTTTCATACCTCAGATCCGACTCTGCACGTTTCCATAAGAAATACGGACCAAGAGCTCTCTAGACTTTCTTGTTTTGAGCACCACATTGCCTTTTTCATTTCAAATGAGTTGTTTCCAGCTCTGTATGAGGTTCTCCACAACCTGCCCACACTCATTCAATTGCTCTGAAGGCAGGGTGTGTGTTCCTCCAACATGACTGTACTGCAGGGCTCTGGACTGTTGGGAAGAAGGCCCCTTTGGACAGCACTGCTCTGAACCTCCCCATCACAGCAGAGGCATCATGTGTGAATCCCTCAGGTGCGGTGGCATCACGCGCACTTTATTAGGAACACAGCAGATTCACAGAAACAACCTGCTCCTCACAATAATGAGCCATGTGGATGTTTCTCAGCAGGTACACAACAAGCAGACAAGGCTGGCAGGTTCGGCTTCTGCTGTGTTAAAATCTACAATAGACAACAAATGTGAAGTGGACAACTGTTTGTGTCAGATGTTTCAAGCGTCTCAGAAAACAGTCCCACTCCTGGGAGTTTTGTGCGCTGCAGTGTCTTTACCTTAGAGGTAACGTTATGGAATAAACATGAACTCACTGACATTTGTGTGGGTGAAAACCCCCATGTATCACTAAGAGAAGTTGAAGGAGAAAATCAAAGCTAACAGTTTAACAGTTCTGTGTGACAGTGGTGTCCTGAAAGGCATCTCTGAATGGCTTGATGTGGAGGGGCCACGGCAGCAGAGGGCGGCAAGGGGTCACCTCCTGGGACGGTGGCATTAGGTTCCCGGCTGATGCTAGCGAGTTGTACCTAATAAAGTGGCCTTTCAGTGTATTCACCAGCTCTCCTATTGTCTTCTTTGATGAGCATTGTTACTTGCAGACAAGGGAACAGAAGCGGGGGGTCAGGGTGAAGGTCGGGATTGGAGCTCTTTTGCTCCCTGCTGTGCTTTTCAGTGCTCATCTCAATGGACCAGTGTCTCTCCTCCCCCCACTGGAACAGGAGATAAGACAGGTGACCCCCTGGTCAGCCAGTGTGACAAATATATTGTTGGACAATTTTCAGTTTTTGTCTCGCTCTATAAAAAGTCTTTACTGTACAGATGCGGTGGTCAAAACAAGGTTATGTTCAGAGGACCTTCTGAGGACTCACCTCCTGAATAGGGCTGTTTTCCAGCCACTGCTCTGCTGTGTTTCCCATGTTTGCATGTTCACGAACACGAATGTGTTAGTAAGTTGCAATAATTACACACACCAGAGGTCCGGACATCTGTCAGCGATTATCACCAACTGTACACCAGGCAGAAGCACCACAGCTCCCTGTGATTCATGACCTGGTGCCCACCACCGGGCCTCATGTGCCGCTTCGCTCCTACAGATACACCCTGCAATGCGGCTGTGACCTTGACCCCGCAGTCGGTGTATCTGTGCGTACGTACAGGACGGACACTTGAGCTTGTGTGTGTGAGACCAGAGCGCTTCTAATGCACGTCCCACCCCAGCCCTGTCATACCGCCTGTCTGCAGAGCAGCGGAAGGAGCTGAGCTGGAGGCCACAGGAAGAGGAAGAGCAGGCAGGAGGGGCAGCGGAAGCTGGAGAGGAACTTGGAGGTCAGTGGCAGGAAGCCTGCAGGTCCAGCATTAGGCTGGAACAACAAGCTCACAAGAATAATGAGACCAGAGCTGACTTGGTGCTGCACTGGTCACAGGCCAGCAGTGTGGGACTTTCTGAGGGAATAATTTACCTTCCGCTTTGGTTCTCCTCTCTGCTTCTTGGTGTCCCACGCACGGCATAGCAAAACGGTGCAGATGCTGCTACAAACAGCTGACGAGCAGGGAGGAGATAGAAACGCTTGAAGATAAGAAGACTGGAGTGGGTACGCTGATGCAGTGATGGGGGTCTGGAGGAACAATAGGTGTGCTGTTCTCCAGGCAGTGGCTGTGTTGGCTCACACCCCCCTCCCCTGCACCCCCTTCCCTCCCTATTGCCCTCTCACCCTGTTCCACATTCTGAGCTGCTGGAACAGCTCATGTGCCAGTCCATGGTGGGTAACAAACACATAAATCAGGAATCCCACCTACCATGAAGAAGTTTATTTTGAAGGAAGAACAACGTCTCTTTATCTTGCTCAGGCTGCAGTTACGAACTTACTGCGCTGTGGTTGACCCTCCCGTCCTGTTGAGGATGGAATGCAATTCATTTCCGAGATTCTGCGGGATTCAGGGCAGATTTTTGGCTGTGTAAACCTTGTTCTTGTGCTACAAATGTTCACATTACGCACTTTCAAAGATACAAACATCTCGTGTGTGTTTATTTGCAGTTGAAGTTTCTTTCCTCCTTTGTTCTAAACATGAACGTCACCTGCGTTTCCACGTCCTGACAGGTGTCTGACGTTCCTGAGCCTTTGTGGTCAACAACAAGGTGGGGGGGGGGGTAATCCACATGTCAGTGGGAGTTTCTGACTGTGCATTTTTATTCTTAGCCATTTTAAATTAGTTTTAATGCAACTCAAAAAAAGTTCTAAGCCTCACAGTATTTTTTAAAATTTATTACAACCTTAATCATAATTTTTGCAGAAAGTTCCCAGGGAATAAATTGAGGTACGTCTCTATTTTTGCCCTTCTCTTGATGGTCGGATAAAAAAGCAAACTGACAAACGTTGCTATTTCAAGTTAATAAAAAAGTGATAAAATAAAAGCCCTGCAACAGGCTGGCCTCCTCCTCCCGTCACACACCTCCTCCTCTGGTCTGATGCTCAGCTGTCTTTTCACATCCTGGGCCTTCTGACCGCTCCTCTCAGTGCAATACAGCGAAGAACTGCACATCTGACCAACCGATCTCCACCGACATGACTGTGAGCGGCGGCCAGCGCTGGTGACATCGGCCTTTCCTTCTTTAACACTTCTACTCCGTCATCCCTACATCCTGTCGAGCTTATTTTTCACTGGAGGTCCCACTGTATTATTGAAGAAATATTTTCATTTTTGGGTCATTTGAGAAGCATTGCATTGTGCTGAGGTCACCATGTAATCGCTGTAACACACGACTGCAACGGTAAAACAGGGAATTAGACATAAAAACTGAGTAAACTACCTGGGAAGTCTAGTAAACACCCAGACTGCATTTAATTATGTTGACTAGTATGTGATCCTTAACTAACTCCTCTGGAAAAAATTCGGTTTTTTTCCATTTTGCTCTCTGTGTGCAAAATTGTCGCCTGTCACATGACCTAAGGGTGGCACTTTAATCCAGTTTTATATAAGTGACATTTATGGCATGTCCCTGAGTCCCCCCCCCCTCCCCCCGCGAGAGAGCGAGATGAAGCAAACAAGTGGGGGGGGGCTATAGATGTGTCATTGTTGTTCCCCTGACCCCTGACCTCTGGGGCATAGCGACTGGCGTGAAGTGCTTTGTGGAAACAGGGCTGTTGGGGATGGGGAGGCTCAATAATGACGCCCCCCCCCCACAATTCTCAGCATGATGTGACGCAGCACAAGCCACATGAATTTAAAAAATGCTTTTGACTGTTTAAGCTTCTGTAGCTGAAGGCAAATCCATGGAGGCCATAAGGTTTCAGCTCACGGGGGGGGGGACACGGGACCTCCACGCACAAACACTTCTCCTCCACCTACAGTGGCTGTGCAGAAAAGGTGCAGTTTCCTCATTCTCACCTCAACTTGCGGAGCAAACGTGACTCTTTTTACAGAGTAGAATGAGTGAAGCTTTACACAAGTACTGTTGTCAATCATATTGTGGTAAGTCTATCTGAAAGAAAATGTGCAAATAAAAGCGTAGGTCACAGGCGTGCACCCACTCAGCGGGGGGTGGAGGGTATAATCTGACAGTCAGTGTCAATAATCCAAGTACAATTCCATCAAGCAGATCAAAGAATGTATTTCCAACCATCCATCCATCCACCCATCCACCTCTGTTATCTGCTGATGCTGAGCAGGTTTGTGGGAGTCTGGAGCTCATGCTGGAAGCAGAAACTGCCCCTGGGTGGAACAGTGAATGGATTTGAAATGATCTAGAATGAAACATTGCTTTATAATCAGAATATGCAGCAAGGAAGTAATAGTTGTACTATAGGCTGTGTTTTTGTCTTATTTGCATTCACAGCAGGGACGTAGAGGGTAAACAGAGAGAGGTGAACACTACACTCACTGGTGTCTACAATATGTGAAAAGTTGTTCAACAGCCAAAACAAACAAAAAAACTGCTCAATTCCATATTCATGTTTCACTATACCTAAAACAAACAGTGTCTATAATAATAAAAGAAGCAACATTAACAAAAATACCAGTTAAATCCTCAAGAGAAAATGTCCATAATGGTCTTGGGAAGTTAAACTGAAAATGGTGTGTTGCAAAACACAGAGCACATAATTCGGTAACTGATTCATAATGTGAACAGTCTTGGTTTTACAATAATACGACAACAAAGAAATGAATTTAATAGAAAAACGAGTTAACAAAGGGATGTGGACAACAATAAAACCTGAACAAGATTTGCTATTTTGTGCTTTTGAGCAAAAATATTTTCTTTGTTCGTAAACTCATGTATTATGGGGGGGGGGGGGGGGTTGGGGAGGGGGGNGGGGGGGGGGGGGGGGGGGGGGGGGGGGGGGGGGGTTGAGGATGAGGAATTGCTTACAATCAGGGGCTACTTCACCTGAAGAATTGTGGGTGTTCTTTCTCTCCGTGTGAGGAGGGTTCCGTGTGTTTGGTTCTCAGCTTAGCGAGCGAAGTGAAAAGAAGCTCATCTCCAGGATTCTTGCGCACAGAAGTTGCTTGGGGTCTCTTTTGTCTGTTCTTTTCCATCCATATATTTATACTGTGGCCCTGGAGACCCTCATCGCAACGCCTCATTAGCAGTCATACATTCGTACCAGCCGGCCCTCCTACTTGACCTCAGTAACCCCTGCAAGAAAAGGTGCCACTTGGGTCATAGCCCACTTACTGGCTGTCCTGAAGAGCAGAGTGCAAACAATCTGGCCAGTGTCATGAAGGGATTTTCAGGTGGAGAAGAAAAAACACAAAAAAAAATCACTAGATCCCAAACCTGAGCTCCTGCCCATTTCAAGGTGGAAAACAGAGCAGCTGCAGAAATGATCCGTTACCATTTGCTGCCTCCTAACTTCTACATACAACATACTGTAGTTGGGCTTTCTGAGCACATGGACCTATCTATCAGTCACACAGCTGTAGTCACCTTCCCCTTAAAGGACCTAAGAGTACCTTGAGGACTCCGGTTCGAATCCCACGTCCTGCTGTATTTTCCTGAATTAACGTACTTATCCTGAATTGATAGTATAAAAATGACTCAGTTGTATAACTGGGCAAATCAGAGGAAGAAGCTTCGTGTACAAACCTCCTGTTTTTTGCTGTCAGCAGTACGAACCAACATATAACAATCCATGTAAAATCACTGGAAACTACTCGCCAGTCTGTGCTCATGCGCTCTTTTCCACGGCGAGAACCAGCGTTTCTTCTTCTGGCAGAGATTGACACACAGGTAGCACCGCTCCACCCGTCCGGGTTCCGATCCCACTGTGGTCGCATTCCGGGGGGCGGGGCTCGTGACGTCACCGCACCCCCCACCCCACCGGGGAGAGACAGGAGCGAACGTGCACGCACGCGCTGGGGAAAAGGGTACTCGGTGGCGGCGGTCGCTGTTGCGCTCCCTCAGCCGTGGCGCGCTGGAAGTTATCAGAAGTGTTGGGAAAATGGATTGTTGCAGAACTGAACGCTGCTTGTTTCTGGTTGTGCTCATTGGCAACGTTTGGATGTCTCTGCAGACTAAAGAAGGTAAGCACGTGCACCGTTTTTACGGCACCTTCACCGCGCACCACATGGTGCGTGCGAAATATTGAGAATCTTTCAGTCACCCCCCCCCCCCCCACTTAAACTAACTTTCTCACTTTATTCACTTTAAAGTGTTAAACACAGCCGGGCGTTTCAGATCAATTGTAGCGTTGATCTCAAAAACACAGGCTTAGAAATAATTTGACAAGCAGTTATGAAGTGTTTCACCTGTAATTTATTCTACTTTTGTCACACCGAATTTAAGGTGGTGTTTTGCGAAATGTCGGCTGTCTTTAAGTTGTTTTATATTTAAATGGAAGGTTCACTTGAGCCCACGGTGACATTACCTGACAGCCCACCTGTCACTGACGTCAGAGTAGCACCAACTTAGTTTATTTAACTTCATTTAACCCACACCGTTGTCTACGGCGCCTTAGCACGACAGATACCCCAACTGGCACCTGTTTACTCGTTTATACAGCAGGGTAATTTTTACTGTAGTAAATCAGGCTGAGTGCCACGATCAGGGGTACAGCAGTAGGAGGTGGGGATTCGAAACGGAAACCTTGAGGTGACAAAGCGAAGGTGCTGTGAACTTCTGCCGTTCCCTCGGTCCTCTGTGTAAATATACAGGTTGGAAGTCCACGCTCCGGTCTCCCTCCGGTGCACTTTGGCGACAAGTTTCACTAGACATGTTTGTTTAAAACAATATATATCTTAACTGAGGGCACAGTTTATGCAGCGGAGCAAATTGCGGTGATTCTTTGCGGCGATAATATATCCCGCATATGTACAGCCGCGGTTCTGATCATGGACGATGTGGCACGTTGATATGATATATATATATATATATATATATATTTAACATTTTGATATTGAAATAACCTCTTGCAATAACCATCTATCGATGCTAACCATTTTGTCTTTTTTAAATGGCGCCGTTTGAGATAACCGAGTTTAAAAAGCAGCCGTGCAAGTCCTCTAAATAACTCTTCGCTAAATCTGATTTTATGCCGCTTTTCACGCCCACAACTTGAATGGATAAAAGACCCAAATGTAGGTTTTGGTCGTTTTATCAATTTGCACGGATAACTGGCAGACAAATGGGATTCGGAGTAGACATGTCATGCTTGGTTAACTAAGGTAAATTCCATGTTAGCGGCCTCTGATTTATTTCAGCAAACAGTATATACAGCATTTTGTCTGTCCGTCTGTCTGTGCGTGCACACACACACACACACTCACTCACTGGTCACTTTATTAGGAACAGCATTCTAGTACCTGTTGGGACCAGCAACCACGTCACAGCCAAAGTCACTTAGATCGCATTTTCCCCCTTTCTGAAGTTGATGTGAACACTCACTGAAGCTCGTGACCCGTCTCTGTGAATTTATGCCCTGCGCTGCTGCCATGATGGGCTGGTTAGATAAAATCGCATGAAGATGTGGTGTGCGTGTGTTCCTAATAAAGTGGCCCGCGTGTACACATGTATACTTACGATTATATATGCGATACTTTGCAATAAAGCTTTGCACTTCTAGCCTACAAGCCAACTGTAACTGCAGTATTTGGCGAAAGTAGAACAAAGACAATCTCTTGACTCATAATGTCCAGCATTTAGGCCAAAAACTTAATTTTTACTGACAGGAGCTCTTTTTTGCATGTTCAGTTACAATGAGTATATGAATGTATTAAAACCAAATTTAAAACATTCCACATTTTGAGATGTGGAGGTGCAGATAATGAAGCTTTTCTTCCTAAAACTGGTTCGAAGGGAAGCTTTTCCACGTTGTTCACTGCGTGCAAGTTGCGGCGGCTGGAGAAGCTTGAGGTTTTCTTACGAATTAGTGTGAGTCACAGCACAGAGCACTGGACTGGCTCCCCTTGCAGCGACGGACGTGTACGGAACTGCCGACGTACTGAGCTACACGCGATTACACACATCCTGTGGCCAGCTTCTTTTGAAAAGAACATTTTTTAAAAATGACCTTTTTGGGTGTGTTTAAACTGCCATCAAAGTCTAATTTAATTGCAGTCTTTCAGCACTGCTGTCATTATTTAAATGCGTTAATGGTGTGTTTTCCTTTGCCCCCCCCCCCGCACAGAAGTGCTGCTGGACATGAGGGCTGCAGGATCAGAGCTGGGATGGCTGTGCTCGCCCCAGGAGGAAGGGGTGAGTCCGCTCCTTCCGACAGCCAGACCTCGTATTCGCTTTCCTGCTGCATCTGCGCTCCATGCTCTCCCGACGTGGTCTCCGCCACCTCCGACTACATTACCTTGCCTCTTTTCCGCTAGCACAGTGCAGGCGGGTACAAGATCCTGAAGGGTTTTTACACTTCAGGTTGCCATTTACCCAGGTAGCTGCCACTGGGCTCACGTTTAAACCAGTTACTGTTTGAAAGGCAACTTGTAATGTGACTGTCAAGACCCGCAGTATTAGTTTTTTAAATTTTTAATTTTTAAATTTAATTTTATGTACAGCTCATCCTCATGTGGCCAGACTAATTGATCAGTGTGTCATATATGCGATATTATTTTTGTATCATTTTAACATAATAGTAATCTCTTAATAAAATGTCCAACACGTTAAATTGAATGTGTTGAAATTGCTCTTTATGAAAGAAGAGATTTATTTATTTAAACAATTTAGGTTTGTTTTTGAAAGATTAGTAATGAACACGGTGACCTTACAGATTATATCCGTGACACTGCGGTCCTTGAAGAGGCCTGGCCTCCCTCAAGACTGGCTTTTTGTCTTCTCCACTCCTTAGTAGATCCAGCCTGTCTTTTTAGGTTTAATTTGTAATTTTTTATTTATGAAATCTGCATTTATATGACTTTTTTATTTTTAGTACATTTTATGCAAGTAGCTTAGTTCAAATATTGAAAAAAATGTGGTCTGTAAAATCTTCTAATTTTTCTTTTTTTAGATGACTACTTATATAAAAAATCCCCCTCTCACCCAGTTTTCCCCTGTGGGTGGTAGCTTTCTTCAGACTCAGGCCTCCTACCAGGGGCTTGGGAGGTTGAGAGTTTGGTGCAGTGTTTTCACTGTTGCTCGGACTGCGCTCTTCTGGACTGAAACTAATGTTGCCATTTCTAGGATATGATGAAGCACTTTCTCCAGCTTGGGGTCACAGCCTCAAGTCCTCTTATCACCAGAGGGACCACCTTGGTTTTCACCTTCCACATTCTCTCCCGTTCCTCTCAATCCCTGGTGTTTCTCCCGTTTCTCATATTCCTTCTTCCTGATGTTTCTATTACTCGGAATCAACACATGTATCACCACTGTTGCTTTCTCCTTATTATCTATTATCACTACAACAATAATATTGCAATGCACTGACTGCTAAGGTGTTCCGGTGTTTGGCCACCTAAGATCTGGTCATATGCAGATGACCTGTATTTGGTCTCCATCTGTGATACTTCAGATGGCTCCATCTGTTTGGACTGTTTGCTCTACAGTGGTGACACTGTCTTTACCTGCTTTGTGGCCTTAAATTTGACTGACACCCGAACAGCAGCATTTTGTCCCGCTTCTCTCATTCTTTTAAGTAGAACAACTTGCATACATAATAGAGAAGAAAAATAAATACATTGCCTGTATGTTCCTGTTGGACAAGCACAAGAGTGTGGTGTGTGTGTGTGTGTGTGTGTGTGTGTGTGTATTTGAGTTGCTGGGATGAGGCATGGCTTTGGTTGCTCGGGAGACACCAGGAGTCCAAGTTGTGTGCTGTTTTCAGCTGAACACTGTGAGCAGTTTTGCTGGTTTCTTCCTGGACTGAACTTCTGCGAAGCTTCCTGAGATCCTCTGATCTTGCTGTAGACGTCACAGCACCTGAAGCAGTTCCCTTATCTGGTTCTGCCTTTTCCCTGTTACACCGGTTCAAAGGCTGGGCAGTAGGGGGATGGGGTCCAGCCGCCTGAACACTTTGCCATTTGTAACACTTCTGTAGAGCCTCTGAAAAGTGAGTGTTGGCTATACCTTGGAGCCTTCGGAGCTTGGTGAAGACCATGTTTGTGTGTTTAAACCTGGGATGGGGTTGTGGAGTGGAAGCAGACAGTGGATGCTGACGGCTGGATGAAATGGTGTATTCAGACTGGAGTTTGACCAGGATCACAGCACTGAACCCATGTCTGCAACCCGACTCACTGACCTGTTAGCAGTCTTCTGAATGGCACCGCATGGCCTACAAGTGCTTGTTTTAACTCTGTGCAGACTCAGAGCGAGCTGCTCAGACTGTGGCTTGGATGTGGGGTGTGTCATTTGCTAATTTAATTCTGCTTCGCTGGTTGGGATTATTGGGAAGGATCTGGCCCTTTAGTGCTCACTGCCCTGTCATTGAGGGATGTCTGGCTCTTCCAGCTGGGCTTCAGCCTTCCCACAAAATGCAAGCTGACTTGCAACATTAAGTAAAAGTGATGACAGACAGATAAATAGACAGACAGACAAACATGTACTTTATTGATAACATTACTATTTATTGATAACAGCAGCATACATACAAGAGTGATGTAAGACACTGGAGTAACACAAAAGTGAATAAATAATGCCGGAATAGACAGTGGGTGTAAATGGCTAACAGTATCATTTAGTACTGACAGCTCGGTGCTCCTGGGACAGTAGTACCCCCCCCGAAAGTGACAGAACTCCTCGTAGTGAGTTGGCAGGAATGACCTCAGGAGAACATGGTGAAAACAGGGTGAGGTTGAGACCGAAAGCAGCACAGCTTTCCAAAAAACAATTTTTATTGTTTGGTTCGCATTTGAATTAAATTCAGCCTAAAAACTATGCATGATGTTCTAATATGGAAGATTCAAAAAGCCTTAAATGCGTAAATGTCGTTTTCCTGCCCAGTTTGTGATGGTCTGGTAAAATGCAGTTTTTGTACCTGTTCAGAATGACTGCAGAAGTGATTGGTGTTTCACTGGTGTAGTTTGCTCTGCATTTGTGGCTGGTTGCGCGTTGTCTTTTTGCTTAATATGGCCATGACCTCATGTCTCTTTTCTTGACAGTGGGAGCTATTGCAGACAGTGGTCAACGGTTCCTTGTTCTACACGTACTCTGTGTGCAGCGTATTGAAGGGAGAGCAGGACAACTGGCTGCGAACCACATTCATCCAGCGCCGCCCAGCTGCCTCACGTATCTTTGTGGAGCTGCAATTCATCGTGCGTGACTGCAACTCCTTTGATGGTGCCCCGCTCTCCTGCAAGGAGACCTTCAACATGTATGCGGCTGAGGCAGACGCCGATGTGGGCACCAGTTTCCGCAAGGGCCACTTCCGCAAAGTGGCCACGGTGGCACCTGATGAGATCTCGGTGCGTGGCGACCTCAAGGTCAACATCGAGACCAAGGTGGTAGAGGCCCTCTCGCGTAAGGGCTTCTACCTCGCCTTCCAGGACCTGGGCGGCTGTGTGGCACTACTGTCGGTCAGGGTTTACTACAAATCCTGTCCGGCCATTGTGCTGGGCCTGGCCGCCTTCCCCGACACGGTGGCGGGTGTGGACAGCGTGGCCCTGCGTGAGGTGTCCGGCCAGTGCGTGGCCAACGCTGTCAGCATGGAGACACCGCGCATGCATTGTACCCTGGAGGGGGAATGGGTGGTGCCCGTGGGGCAGTGCCAGTGCCAGCCTGGATTCGAAGCAGTCAACCAAACCTGCCAAGGTAAGAAGCTGGTGTCGCTGCCATCTCACATAATTTCTGCCATCACCTTTTTGCTGAGCTGCCAACACACGACTGATGACTTGTCCATTAAGAAGCTCTTAAATGCCGTTCCTATGTGGTGATTCTTTACTCGAGTAGAATTCCGTCCTGATGTAACGTAACCTGGGATTTTTCCCTTTTCCTCTTTCTTTTCCCTGCTGTCGCCGGCTGTAGTTATTGAAATTGGATATGCCTTGCTGTAAGTGCTCAGAAACCAGAGCTGTGTGTGCTGCTTAGTGATGTGGGCAAAAAGTCTTTTTCTGCTGTTTTACTACACCTTACTAGGAGGTCCAGGGGCTTTTGCAGGCATGCACTTATGCAACGCTAGTCACATGTCCACGTACACGTGTACAGCAGAGCGTAATGTTTCCCACAAGCGCTGAAAAGCTTTACTGGCCAAGTATGTTTGAAAATATTGACACGGTGGATGATCATTCAGACACATTAAACATAGAGGGCAAAATTACAGTAATAGAGTAAGAGTCAGGTTACAGGGCTTGCAGAAAATGCAATAAATGATTACGCAAAAATAAAGTTACTTTCAGGGCTGTGTATAAGAGCATGAAATATGAGCACAGAGGTGGAAGTAGCGGCCAGATTAAACATACCTACGTACATTATTGATAGCAGAGCACAAAGGCATAGTGCTATAGCCATGGATACAAACCAGGAACGAACCTTCCAGGACCTATTCAGTCGGGTGCGGTCATGATTCATTCAACAACATTACTACCCTGACTCTTTTCTCCAAACCAAAAAACACATTTACCCATTTATACAGCTGATTGTTTCACAGTGTCCATTCAGTGCTACTCCAGCAGCAGGTGGGATTGGAATGTGGCTCCTTCCTTACACGGCAGCAGCTCTAACCACTGTGCCACCTGCTGCCCAAAAATCTCCCATACGTGTGAGTCATTCTTCCCAGTGAAGGAGCAGGATGGGTGGGTAGAAACTGTACAAGCCCCTGCATGAATACAGAGGGGAGTCACCATAAATACACAGTGCAGGTACAATTACACACTGCCACATCTTGACACACAGGAAGACACGGTACAGGTGAGTCAGTGCTGACACAGACTCCATTCTCCCTTTCTGTTCACCCATCCTGGAAGTCCCTCTGAGACATGTACGCAAGCACGCACACAGGTGCATTTGCACCTTCGGGAAGCATTGTAAGAAAGGCGTTCCTCCAGCAGCCTCACCGTGGAAACCTGCATGGCCAAAGTGTTAGATAGTCAGATGCTCCAGAGTGGCTTAGTTACACCCTGGTGCTACAAACTTCCTCCAGCATGACTAGCTTTAGCTGGTGTCAGAAGAGTTTTGCCTGCAGGGAAAATGTACCACTTAATGTTACCTAGCAGTTTCCATTGATAATTCAGTATGGTAACTGCTGGAATGAATGAATGAACTAAATTATTAAAGTACGTGTGTGTGATATGTTGCTGTGTTATGTGTGTGGGTGAACGACTATTGGGGGTTCAGAGTTGTGCGTCTAAGTTACCTTAGATAAAGGTGTCAGCTAAATACACGGAATTATTCATGTTCTGCAGAGAAGAGGCTGCTAAATGAACAAATGTAAATGTGCTGTAACAGCAGTTCTTCCATAATAGCTTCTTTCTACACTGTTAATGGTGTGTTTGCTGTGGTGATAGATGGTTGTCATGGGAACGTGCAGTTTGTGCTTGGTACATTATTGTGTTTTACATCTTTGACATGCTGCAGTGTGACTCTTCAGTCAGGTCTGTGGTGCCACGCTGGAGCTTGTGGGAGAACTGTGGCCTTTCATTGGTACGGCGGTGTGTGGCCAGTGGTGGCACAGCAGTTCCCACTCCCTGCCGTGCACCATATGAGGGTGATTGTGGGAAGACTGTGGCGCAAACGGGAGGGGATCAGACGTCAAGCTCCCGTAGCCTCAGGGGGGTGCTACATTTGGTACCTTGTGGGCCGTGGTGTTTCCATGTTCCCGAATTCTCAGTACTCTTAATGTGCAGGTAAATTAGTTCAATTAGGCAACAAATTAGTTAAATTGGTTATTAATTCGTTTATCTGAGGCTGATACTGATTTACCCATTTAAACAGCAGGGTAATGTTCCCCCTATCAGTTCAGGGCAAGTACCTAGATCAAATGTATAGTAGCAGGTTATGAGAGTCAATCCCAGACTTTCATTTTGCTTTCTGTCAAAAAGAGCAGTTAAACTCTAAACTTTCACAAAGTTACTTGACAGTTCAGTAGAAGATTTTATTTGAACTGTAAGATCGGATGCATTCATTCAGAGGGCAGAAATAAACAGAATTATTGCTTTTTAGTCTTTGTTTTAAATATTAAAATAATGCATTTGCTGCGTGAGAGTGGGAGGGACAGCTGGAAAGCAGTAATCCAATCTAGCTGTGATCGCACACCAGGCACTGAGACAAAAGAAGGGTTTAGCTGGGTATGCGTGTTAACTTAGTTATCCATTCACTGGTGAGTTAACTTCTGCTGCACACCTCCCTTTTTCTTGACCATGTTTGTGTTTATTTATTACTACAGCAGACACTTGTCATATTATGTAGTATTTGTCTGACAGCTTTATCTAAGGTATCTTATCATCTGACACCCCACACTACACTCCTTCCATTTAAACACACACACACACAATATAGTCTTCAGTCCACCTGAAACACACGTCTGTGGACAGTGGCAGGAAATCTAATTACTCAAAGGAGATCCACACAAACACTGGAAGAGCACGCAAACTTCACTCAGACAGAGCAGGGTTTGAACCCACGTCCTTCCGGCACCCGTTCTCCCATGGGAAAGAAGTGGTCACACGCTGTGTCTCACGTGACTGCAGCGTCTCCACTGCTGGGTCGTGTATGAATTGGCTGGATGTGCCAGTGGCAAAAGTGTCGCTTCTCCGAAGTGTAAACATCCCGTTTCACATGGCCCACGCAAAATGATTTAGGATCTGTCATGTTTACTTTTTTGGTAAATAAACTCATTTTCGAATCAAATGCCAGCCTTCAAAAATAAATAAAGCCTGGGAAGTAAAGGAGATCTCGAGCATTTAGGGCAACTGGGCTAGGAATACAGAGACAGACAATCGAGGATGGAGCCTCTGTAGTCGTTTCACTGCAGTGGAAACTTGGTAAAACCATAAGCTGTCGGTTGCGTTTACATTTATTCATTTCCTCCAAAGGGACTTGCAGTGTTAAGCCCCTTAAACTGATTTACCCGTTTACTGGCAGGAGAGGCAGCAGGGAGTGGGATGTGAAAAAGTGAGTCAGTACATTGGTTATGTATTTGTTTTGGCAACAGTTTACATGGTAAATACATTTTCAGTGGGTTAAGTGGGTCAATCAGTGCCAGTGTGGAAATAAACCTTGTTTTGAGGTGGTTCCAAAATTTTTATTTTGCGAAACAATATAATGCATGTGGAATTTTTTGGAAAAAAAAATACAGTCCTCCTGTGTTACTTGTAGCGGTGGAATAGTTTTAGGTGGTATCGGTGAAATTTGAAAGCCTGCGCTTTGTCTGCTTTAATGTCGAGGGTTTGCCAACCCCTCTGCCACGTGGGGTATTGAGAAAGGGCGGTGGTTTGAAAGGCCGGGTTGAGGGGCTGAAGAGGGAGGTCGAGTTGAAACTGGGCAAAGGAGTGACGGTGCGGTGCTTTTTTTCTTTTTCCCGCAGCATCTGCATCGGGCTGAGCTCCGTAGCTGTCATTGTGTTACTTCACTTTGATTCCTAAACTGCGGACGTTTTTTACTCTCTTCTGGAGTGTCTTATTGAGTCGGGTAATCCCACCTCCTACTGTAGGACTCTTGAAAGAGCAACTGACCCTGGATTAATACAGTTAAAACTACCTAGCTGCATAAATGGTAAATCAGTGTATACAGTGAATAAATGTGCCAGAGGTCCCAAAACCTCGATGGTGTTGTATTTATTGCAGTGCATTTAAGCCCAGGAATAGGCTTCAAATGGGGTTATAAAAGTGCCCGCAGGTGGCAGGACGTGGCGAGGACACGAGTGCCACCCCAAGCGGACATGATGCCACACATTCCGCACCTGGGCCGGAAGCTGGTAGACCTCCGAGGGCCTGAGCGACATTCTGCTGTCGTCATGGCTAAAAAATGTGGGAAGCCCTCCACCTCCTGAGAGCCCATTGTCTGAGGGACAGGAGGTGTTTCTTCCATGTCTTTGTGTGAAGTTGTTGCCGTGGCAGCAAACAGATCACGCTTTTAACACAGCCACCTTAGAAGCGTCAGTATCAACAACTGTTTATACATGATCTCTCTTTGTTTTTATTTGCTAGTTGTGAATTGCAAAAAAACAACATTCAAGCAGTTTTTTGAGTTGAGAAATTATTAAATTCAGAAGCCGTAACGTGGCAGCTGGGTTTTGTTTCCTATGGATCCCGGCCACAGAAGTTTTTAGACTTGTGAGATTGACGCATTCTTGACATCTCTCCTCAGAGGGTGAACCTCTCAGTGGAAATGCTGCGTTTGGCTTAGAGTGGACCCTGTTGTACCGAGTCGTACGAAATGCGCATCTACACGGCGGCCAGGAAGTGGACATACAAAGAAACTGCATTATTTGCACATTTCTACTTCCCTGCTATACAAAGAACAATTACCACTTGTTTTCCTGTTTGCTTTTCTTTGTATGAAACGCAAATGGTTTCCTCAGTGGTTGGAATATTACAGTCTGCTGCTCACAGACTGTCTCTGCTGATGAAACCCAAGTTGTTGCCACTTGCTGACATATTTGATTTATTGAAATCCTTTCTCTTTACAGCTTGGCTCTTTTTCCTTGAAAAGCTCTCAAAAACACTTCTATTGTAAATGTAAGGTGGCCATTAATCTTGTCTGGATATTTTAATCATGGTTGGTAACTTTGTCTACCATTGACCTGCATTAATTGAAAACTGCTGCCTCTAGTTAACCATCCCCATGATTCTCTTGGATCCAGCTGGATCTCCAAGGCTGCAGGTCACAGTGATGCCAGCAGTTACTGACCCTGATGGGCCATCTGCTGTCCTTCTGCACATCTCTTTATTGTCATTTAATGTTTCCTCCGCATCTCTGATGCCTGTTTTTCTCCTTATTTCCGTGTGTGTCGTGGTCAAATTGGTTTATGTTAAAAATTCTTTTTATTTTGCTCTCTGGGTGGTGAACAGCCTTTTTTCCTCCAGCAAATGCGCTCTGTCACTTTTCACAGCAACAGGTCTGAAATGGGAGGCTGTGGCTGATTTTTATTTTTTATTTTTTTTTATCTCTACTTTCTTTTAATCTGATTAGTGTTTCAGGCTCCTTTTTTCCTGCCTGTTTCTTTAGCGATATCATCATTCATTGTGCTTAGTTGATGCAGGTATACATATTTATACACTTAGATTATTGTTTAGGCCAACAGTGTTGTCTGTACATGTTCAGTTTCTCCATCATTTCATTTTAATGCAGCCTTCGTGGTTTTGCCGTATGGTTCTGCGGGGTTTGTGACGGTGCTGCTTTTCTGGCTGTGTTCGTTTTGGTACGATGAGCTCAGACGCTGCACCCTCTCTCCCTTTTTCAGTGTCGGCCAGCTCCCATCCTGCCAGGGATTACAAAGCTATTGTGCATGTCAACGACCACGTGAAATGCTGTGCGGAAGCGTAATGCGGAGGTGTAATTCCCTAACAGCTGTTTTATTGCTCTGATAATCCTATTGACTGTTTGTAACACTCCTACCCGTATCCACCCCCCAGAAAGCACCCTGCACCCAAATTCTGCTGCCCCCCTTCCATAGCTACTCTCTGCTACTCTCCTCAGACTGTCACCAAAGTAAAAAATTACTGTGCAAAGAGGGAAATTGGAGTGAGTAGCTTGCAAGTGTAATTTGTGTGATTTTTTTTCGGCTAAATAAATAGATATGTTAAGTTATTGTGTTTGAAATTAGAGGCGAAAATAGTCGTTCCTCTATTTACGTGTCTCTTTGGTTCCTGAAAAGTCAGTGTTGTGTGAAGGAACGTAAATTGACACAGCTATCTCCGTTACTTCTTATGGGAAAAATAACAAAGCTATCCAGTTTCCAGCCCATTTGAAAACCCAGATATCACTCAAACACTGTGAAATGCCCTGTGGCACCACAGCGCACACGGGGCCACACGTCCCCGGGACTGTAATGAGGTGATCCACTGTGAATGAAATGTCTACTCATGTTTATGACAAACAACCAGGTTTATTGTGGGTGCTGGGACCTTGTGGAAAGTTTTAGAGACGCACTTGATGGTGGAAGAATCCAGAACAAGTCCACTTTCCTCAAGCGGTGCAGAATGTTATTAGTTGTGCAAGCTAACAAAATATAATGCTCAGCAGAAGTTTGTATGAGGGCACAGGAACTTATGCTTTTTCTATACACAGTGTAACTTCATCCACTGAGCAGGTATGACCAAGATATCTACATATACATCTCCTCTTAAAGACACAACAGCAGGAGTTTGTTTTAGCTTAACTTTTGTTGCACCACCTGCACCTACATGAGCATCTCATCCACCTTTCCCAGGACCCACCCTCCTTGTCATAATGCCACCCTCTTAAAGGTGATGTTTTATATATAATACCTGTTATATAACACACTGACACACGCACGCACGCACACACACACACAATGAGCAGTTTTTGTCCACATTTTAACACATTTGGATGAGTTTTATAGCCAGAGTACTTTATATTGAGCTGATTTGCTTGTAAATTGAGTAAAGGTATTAAAAATCAAATCGGGTTCTAATGAAAACGCGTAAATGAAGTGCACATAAATGGAGGGAAGACTGTATCAGCAAATGTAAAAAAAGCTTTGACTTAAGGGGCGAGAAAAGTACTGGGTGTGCACAAGCTGTCACACATCTCTTGTTAGTGATAGATCTTCTTTGCCAGTTTATTTTTCCCATCTTTTTCTGGCTGTACTTCTGAGTTTAAACCTCACCCCACCCCCCACGTGAAAGGAGCCGCCGGCAGCTGTCATCGAAGCCCCCAGTACCTCCCTCACTGCTTGTCCGTCTTGCTTTGCCGCTGTGTTTGTTTTACTTGGCTGTCACCCTACTTGTCCCTATGAACAGGGGGGGGGGGGGGAGCTTTGCCCTGTCCTGCCCCGGAATGGCCGGGGGGGGGGGGGGG